>JAWRVF010000734.1:0-182701 GCA_036785485.1 Physcomitrellopsis africana
CTTCAAATTAGTCTTCCGAAAAAATGTAATGGTATGTGTTCAAAGTTTTGACGATTTGTCAATGAAATTTGATTAATAATAGTCTTACTACCTGATACTTATCCAACAAAAGAATCACGGGTTGGATTGATTGGCACCTTGATTATAAGACAAGCATTATTATGATTGCTTCCTTGTTTGAAAATAAATCACCAATTTTGAGCAACTTTGAAATTTTCAAAGAAGCATTTGTGGAAGCATTTGAAAAATATGACAAGGTTTGTTGGAAAATAGCTAAGATCTGAGCATTATGTCAAGATGCATGCTTTACATCAATCTATATATCTAATTTTAGATGATTAGTATACAATATCAATTGGAACAAAGAAGCTTTAATAAACTAATTTTATTGGAGATTAAAAAATGATATAAAAGATTTGTTATTGTTACTTTTGGATCCACAATCGTTCAATGAAGCCATTAGCCAAGCCGTAAAATGTAATAAGTGATTATTTTAACATTGACAAGATCAATATTTATGGGCTTCAATAAGATAACATGCAATCCGACATATTCCTATTCTATCAATAAGCATTTTGAATTCACACTCAGAAGTAGAAGATATGCAACTTGATGCAATACGATTTAAACTTCTTAATCTACAAAAAAAGAAGCGTTAGATGGAAGAAGGTCTATGCCTATACTGTGGTAAAGAATGCCACAAGATTAACAATTATTCAAAGAATCAAAATCGATATATTACTAAAATTAGAAGTATAATGGTTCAGAAAAATGATAATGTCCAATTACAGTAGAGACTATGCGGCTGGACAATTCAACATCACAAAACTATTTAGGTTCCTCTCTTTCTGCTCAACGTGCTTGTTGTTTTATAATCCTTTTGTACTTTGGCCCTCAGAAGCTTCAAATGATTGCTTTGTTAGAATTGGAGGTATTTCCTAGTTTTATAGATAAGGCATTCACTAAGCTTCATAAAATTCCTCTAGTACAAAAATCCAAACCTATTCATATAGAGGTAATAGATGGACAATCCTTATCCTTTGGTAGTATCACCTACAAAACCATGCCTATAGAAGTGTTGTTCAAAGATCATAAAAACCAAATTATGTTTAACATTGTTGTACTAAAATTGCTTATAGTATGTAAAAATTAACTAAAATATATAATATATTCATAGATTCAAATATATGTTAGAATGGTTAAAAAAATAAATTAAAGAGAGTTGGTTTAATAAACTTTATTATGAATTTTACTTAATTTGGTTATGGCATTTAAATTAAATATGACCTAAATATTTAATATACAGCCTTAAGAAGCAATTGAGATCCAAAGAAGAAGAATTAAACTACTAAGAGGCATATGTGGAAGGATGAAGATAAATTATGGATGAATGAAGATAAGAGATGAAGTTCTTCATTCCTATTGGTCAATGGTCATGCCCAATAGGCTTTGAGGAGGCTGCCTACAAAGAGAACAAGGATTTTGGCGACTTCAAGGAGGCGATTTGAAAATCAAAGACTAAGATTAGATAGCTTGTTTTTTGGGCTACAATTTTGGTGTAAAAATTGATAGATTTGGAATTTTTATAAGGGAGAAGTAGGCACTTGAAGTTAAAGTATACAAATAATATCCACTGTCACTCTTTTGAAAATTCAAGGAATTATATGAAAGCTTTTGGAGATCGGGAAGAGCGATTAGAGAGGTGGTTTCAAGATCTATATCTAATATAGAAGAATTACTTCATTTAGAATTTTGAAGAAAAAAATATTGGAAATCAAAGACAATAGATCAAATTCTAAGGCAATAAATAGGCCGTTTTGTTAATAATAATGGAATTTGCCATTTCTTGAGTTTTTAGATGAATTTTTGTCTAAAAATTTTTAAGAAGGTATATTATTATACTAAAAAGCTATATATCAAAGTTTCATAGTATTTAGACTTTTAGTTTATGAGATATATAAAATTTAATATACGGGTGTTTGTAAACAAGGATTTGAAGCTACTGCAAGGATTTTGGCGATGATACATATCTAAAGATTGGTAATGAAATGATAGTTGAAATTTGTAGTGGTAGTTGTATAGACTATATCAATGGTTTATGTAAATTTTGAATGGCTTTGGATAGTTGGATTAAACGTTATGGATCATTGAAGTTCAGAAAAAAATCCTTTCCTAAGGGAAAATGAAGGTTTTAGAGTATTTGTTATATTTTGAGTGTTTTGTTGAAATAAGACTTATGTATTGGGTGTAATAGCCCTATAAAGAAAAAAATTATATAAATTTGGGGGTTTTATTATACTTAAATCTTCGTTGAATAATTAGTAGCAATTAAAAATCCAGTGCTTTCTTGAGACAAATTCTCTCTACTACAATAACATTATTAGAATTCCTTCTAATCTTGTTATTTTTGGGCTACCTTAATTGAAAAAATATAATCTATGGATTGGAGGTCACAAAGAATAACATTTCCAATAGAAATCCTTGCAAAATTAGTTAAAATTATAATTTTAAATTATTAAAATATTAAAATATTAAATAATTTTTTTTTATTTGATCATTTAAGTATTCATCAAAATTTAGAAGAGTTTATAAGTTATAAGAATCTTATTAGAAAAAAATCATAAAATTAGAATCTTAATAAATCTTGGAGGTATTTATCTCAATTATTTTAATATTTTTTCTTAATTATAAGAATTAATATTTAGTTATTGAGACCAATTTCTACATTAGCCTTCTATCTATATATAGTACTTATTAAAAATATATAAATATTACTTAGTAGATAGAAGAAGTATGAAAAAAAAAACCTTATATCTTTGTAATTATTTATGTAAAAAATAGGATTGTAAATTGATTTAAATTAATTTTATAATTATAAAAAATCACCAAGGTAGAATAAAATAGTCTTAAATTGATGTTATTATCTTAAAAATATTATAGATATTTTTAAAATTTATTTAAAATTTATTTAGAATTTTTAAAGAATTTTTGGAATAATTTTGAAGACTTTGGTAAAAATAAGTTTTACCACCTTGGGAGCCATTATGAAGAAATGGAACAAGATTTGAAGGCTTTACAAGGTTTGTAGGCTAATTTTGAATACCATGGTGAAATCAAAAATGTAAAAAAAAAATGAATTTTATCAATAGAAAATAAGAGGACCAACAGCTAGTAAAGTCCTTATAGTCCTTGGAAGGGAGGTACACAAGTCCTATATGGTTTGTGGCACCTTGGATGTAGATAGGAGGATAAGACTAAGGCCTTGTGACCCCTCTAGGACACCCTTATACACTATTTGTGAGCCTTGGTGAGGTTTGAACTCATGATCTCTTAAGCAAGTTACTTTTGAGAAAAAAAAAAATTTACTTAATTTTTCTATTATTTACCTTCTATCTTTGAACTATCATAACTTATTCATAGTAATTTGGATTTATGTATTTTTTATATCATTGAAAAGATTAAAAAATTATCTATTCATAAATATAATTTTTATTTTTATTTTTATTTTTTATTATATAAAAATATAGTGAATAAACTATGATCTAGTTTTGAATTATATATTTGTTTGTTAATATTATTTCACTTATTTTGTTTTTATCCTTTTTTTTTTTTCTTGTTATTTGCTTCTTTTACTTCACACCACTAATTACAAGTAATTCTAAAATGAAGCCATCTTATAATTTGAGTTGAGGGGTGAAATTTATCTTCACAATCATATTCTTGATAATTGCTTGAGAGATTTTTTCAACTTACAAACAAGATGTTATTGAAGAATGAGAAGTTAGAAGCCACAATACTTAGCATCAATAAAGTTGCATATAAAAAAAGTGTAGAGTAAGATAACTCTTACTTCTAACATCCATTACTTATAAGTGGTGGTTGCTGTTTAAAAACACAACTTCTATTCTTTGATTTTTATACACATGCTCATAAGATCTTTTAATATCATATATACCACAAATGTATCTAATGATCTTAGAATCCTTTAGCATTGTATTTATTACAAACATATTCAATGATCTTAGGATCCTTTGGCATCATACATACCACAAAGATATCCAATGATCTTAGGATCCTTTGACATTGTACATGTTACAAAAGTATCCAATGATCTTAGAATCCTTTGGCATCGTTGTCATACTGCATTTACGTGCAGTGTATAAAAATATTAAAAATCTTGTTTCTATTGTTAATATATGTGTGAGTGCTAGAGGTTATTTTAGAAGATATTATAAGGAGAGGATTTATTATAGCCACTTAGTTAGTGAATTAAGATGGCTATTTGTTTTGTTCCTACCTTATTTATATCCTAGAATAGACTCTTTTGTAATTAGAAGAAAAATAAAGGTTGTTTTACCTTTCTTGTTGACTTTTGAAGTAGATTGGACCTTGTGAGGGATAAGAAAGAAGAGCATGGGGTGAATAAGGCCCATCCAATAGGATTTGGCTGCCCATGTGAACATCTCATAGTCTAATATGGAAAGAAAGGGAGATATACTCCTCTTGCTAGACCGAGAGAGGAGGCAATTTTTGAATGGTGAACTTTGGAGAGGGATAGCTCCGAGGAGATAGAAGTGTTTGTAGTGAAAATTGGTGGATGTGTTCTTCAAGTTGTGAAGATTCTAGAACCTACTAACTTGCTGGTAATGGAGTTGTGAACAAAAGGTTATGCTTGTTTTAGTAGAGTGAGGTTTGCTGTCACTTGACGAAGAGGGGCAGAAACTTCGAGCTGCCACTGCAAGTTTGATTTCTACTCTTTCTTAGTGAAATTTATAGAGAGTGTGGAAAATTGTACTAGCTTTCTATCAAGACATCTCTTGTAGCATTTGGAGTTGGAGAGCAAAAGTTGTAAGCTTGAGAGTGGGAAAGGATTTGCTGCCATCCGACGAAGAGGGGCAGAAACTTTGTTCAACCACCTAAGTCGGACAGTCTCTTCAATCTTTTTGATAATTTAGGTTCTTGTAGAAGCTTGTATAAGCTTTCCACAAAAACAAAAATCAATACATTTGCAGCTTTGATGAAAGTTTTATGAGCCATGAAGTGTCAAAGAGGGCAAATTGTTGCTAGGGTTTGAAGAGTAGAATCGACTAGCTACAAAAACTGGAATTTGAGTGGCATGCATGCAAAATTTTAGGGCAAGCTAGACAATAGAGTGAGCTTTCTAAAAAGCTATTGCATGTCCAATTTGGAGAAGGCAAGTGATCACAACAAAGGCTGAAGTGAAGAGGAGCTTTGCTGCCTTTGCATTTGCTTGGAAATTTTAGCGCCTAC
Organism: Physcomitrellopsis africana; assembly: GCA_036785485.1. Taxonomy (NCBI): domain Eukaryota; kingdom Viridiplantae; phylum Streptophyta; class Bryopsida; order Funariales; family Funariaceae; genus Physcomitrellopsis; species Physcomitrellopsis africana. The sequence goes on from JAWRVF010000734.1 coordinate 5,272, forward strand.
TTCTTTTAGCCATAACTTTTAAATGGTAAGTCATCTATTTGTGAAATTTTGATATGTTTTACAATGGATTATTGGCTTTCCATAGGCTATAAGCACGCTTGATTCGACCTTTGGATGAATTTTTAGTGATTTATTTAGTTTCAGCTTGTTGTATAACTTGTATTCCTCATATGCGGTTGTATTTTGAGGTATACTTGAATACATACATACTTTGCTTATACCTTTTATACAAGTATATATACTTGTATTTCTACAAGTATTCTACAAGTATTCTACAAGTATTCTACAAGTATTTGTACAAGTATTTATACAAGTATTATACCAAAGATTTATATAAGTGTTTATATAAGTATTTGTATAAGTATTATTCAAGTATTTATACTTTATATTTGTACAAGACTTGTACAAGTATAATACAAGTATAACTTGAAAGCTTGAAGAAATATTGTGCAAGTATAGAACATACTTGCACGGCTTCCTCTCATGTTCCTTGCTAGTTCTAGTAGCAGCTAGGAACTCGGCGTTTTCCCAAGGCAAATTCTCTCTACCCGACATCATATATACTACAAAGATATTCAATGATCTTAGGATCCTTTGGCATTGTATATACTACAAAGATATCCAATGATCTTAGGATCTTTTGGCATTGTATATACCACAAAGATATCCAATGATCTTAGGATCCTTTGACATTGTACATATTATAAAAGCATCTAATGATCTTAGGATCTTTTGGCATCTTACGTACCATGTAGGTATCTTATGCCACATTGTCGTATGACGTGGCCTTCTATCTGGGAATACACTGGGTACCTGGCTGTGAAGAATTTATTTGAAACTTGATGGCAAAAATCCAACAGGTCGTTTGTCCTCAATAAAAAAGAAAAATAATACAAAAATCTCACAAAAGAGAAGTTATATATATAAACCCTCTTGTATTCAAGTAAGTTTGTACAAAAGGGGCTCAAATTTCTACAAAAACCCTTCAAAACTTTATTCACCCGCAAGGACCTATTTCTTGCTGAACTTTAGAGTCCAATAACTCTTGATCCAACCATTTTGTTTCTATAAAGTTTAATTCAGAGTTTAGATAATTCTCTTAAGTTTCATTACAAGAAAGAAATAACTGCAAATTCATTTCCAATCGTCTGATATCTTAAAACTCCTAGCAGGTGCTTGAAACCCTAGCTCAGAGACACCTAAGCACTATTTTTCTTATATCTCACAAACCCAAAATCCTATTGCCACAAAATTTTTGTACATAGTCTTGTGACATAAGCATATATACATTTGAAAATTTTGAGCCAAAAATCTTTCAAATTATCTAAGATATAGCTCAAAATGTAACCACTATGTAAGCGGGTCACTTACTTCCCTTAAGTTTGTAAGCACTAACTTCAACTCCCAATATCTCCTTCACTCTAGCTTGGATTTTATTGAGCCATATATGAAAAGTGTAGTTGTAAAAGTGCTCTCTCCAATCCCAATCGCAGATCTTCAATTGCTCTTTGTATGCGCGAGTTATACCCAAAAGAGTGACAGTAGGTCCAAAATCAACACCTTAACTTTGGGCGCCTATAACTTCTTCATAAAAAGTGCAAATCACACAAAATTTGCACCTAAACCAGATCCAAAAACCTAAAACTTTTGGTCCTGGCCTCTGATGTTCAACTCTCTTCAAAAAACAAACCCTAACTCCTAATAAACTCTCGGGCAGCCTCCTTGAAGCCCATTGGGCATGATTTTGGCCAATTAGAATAGAGATTTCTATCATCCACCTCTATTCATCTACATGGATGGCCAAACTACCCTTTTTACACTAAAAACCCTTTTCTAATCCTTCTTCTTATAAGATTTACATACTTGGTGCTTTAAACACCAAATAAAAGAAGTAAACTAAGATCTTAAGGATCACCAATGTCTAACATAGGTGACTTAAGATATATACAAGTTACTATCAATATAAAATTAACTTCAAAAGTCACTATTAAAAGAAAATAAGGTTGTATAAACCTTAATAATAATCCTTTTAATAGATCCTTTCTAAACTAGCAACCTAATCACATCCTATAACCAATAAAATCCACTGATATGACTTTCATTCAACTAAGTAGTAAATTATACATTAAATATACATGTACAATTTTTTTCACATAATAGTCGAACCACAACACGACAACGTACTAATTACTCTTAACTAGTCTTTTGGATACTTTCTAATAGATACTTTATTTTATTGATTTTAACTTTTTGTCCTTAATTTCATCATATATCTATAAGATGTCCTTTCTAATATCTTTTGACTATTAATAATTTATCTAAAATAATATCTTTTATTTAAAATTTTATTTTATTTTTATTATTACTTATTTATCTTAATACTATTACTTTGTTAATTATCAAAGGCTTTTAAATCTAATGCCTTTGTCAATATGTAATGACTATCTTTTACTAATATCTTTGTCAGCAAATCAACAAGCATGTCTTCCATTGTATAATACTTCATGTCAATTATTCACATTTGAATCTTCTCTCAAATGAAGTAATATTAAATGTAAATATATTTGATTCTTGAATGATATTTTGGATTCTTTATAAAAATAAAGCATCCTTGATTATTACACTTCATTAGAATTGCTTTCAATTGTATACATTCAATGCCCTCCAAAACTTGTTTTAATCAAATTGCCTCTATTGCACCATGGCTTCCTATCATATATTTTGCCTCCATTATAGATCTTGCAATTGTTGGTTGTTTCTTAAAATTCCATAAAATTATTAAAATAAAAAAATAAAATTAAAATAAGTTATTTATCAAAAGATATTATTTTAGATAAGTTGCTATTGGTAAAAAAAATGGCTCTTGAAATATAAAATGGTCATCCTATAGATAAGCCACAAAGTGTAGGGCCAAAAAATAAGGTCAATAGGATAAATGATCAAATAGAGAATATTCAAAGATAAGTAAGAATATAAAATATATGCTATAGGATATCTTTGTAATAAATGAGATGATATAGGATCCTAATAACATATAATATATGTTAAGATATATGCTTTGGTAGGTGAGATGATAAAAGGATATATTAAGTATATTCTTTGATAAATATAAAAGTTAAAAGATAGAAATAATCTATTAATATAATGATTACCACCTATAAATAAAAGAAAGTTGGAAGAGAATCATATCTCATTGTAGACTTTTTTGTGTATAACCTTGTTAAATTTTACTTACTTGAATTATGCTTATTGTATTTTTTCAATAGTTTATGGACCCATACATTCTTTGTTGTGCTATTAGAATCAGTTAAAGTCAATTTCTTGTTGTTATTTTTATATAAAATAGATCATATGGTATTTATTAATATTAGAATTTTTGATATAAGAAGGTTTTATTTTTAAGCTTATATATCTTTAACATTACTTTGTAGTTTCTTTTCTTACATTATCCATTACAAAAGATCAATAAAAGTATAAAAGATTCTTTGCAACATATATGAAAGTAAGAACTTATCCAACACCTTTTTTCAGAAAGAAAATTCTTCATTTGTAAGATGGAAGAAGGTGAAGACCTCATGGCTCTCGTTAATAAGATAAAAGCTCTTATAAACCAATTGATAATTGTTGACAAGCCTTTAGAAGATGGTAATATTGTCATAACCTTAGTCATGAATCTTGTTAAGTCCTATAACTATCTTATTGTGGCATTAGAGTCCATCAAGTTGAAAGAGATTATAATAGACTATGTAATGGCAAAACTTACATATGAAATAATTAAAAGAAAAAAGAAAAAAGAAAAAAGAAAACATAAAAGTGAAGATTTCACTTTCATTTCAAGAGAAGGTAAAGGTATCTATTCCAATTAATGTGACAATGTAAGAAGTGATGTAAGAACTTGCTTCATTTATAAAAAATTGGATCATTTTGTATAAAATTGCTAAGAAAGGAGATAGAAAGAATGCTAACATTAATACCAATGAGGTTATTCTAGCAATCAAAGTTTGATTAGGAGACAATGGCATGGTACAAGCCATTAGAATTGGATCTATTATGGTGGAGATTGTTGTAAAGAATCAAATCAAAAGGATTAAATTGAAAGAAGTCTTATATGTGTCAAAGATGAAGAATAATCTTCTTTTGGTGAGCAAACTTATTTTACATAGTTGTAAGGTACAATTTAATATGAATGGATGCTTTGTTAAGGCATTAGGTGGAGATGATGTTTTGAAAGACTTTAGAGATGGCAATCTCTACTTCATCAATTGTAAGAAGGTGAATAGAATTGAAGTGGTGGTATTTGCTGAATTTCCACAAGATCAAGATAAGTTTGGCATTTGGCATAGATGCCTTGGTTATTTGAATGCCAAAAGTATGAAGGAGCTCCAATTCATAATAAGTGGCTTAGATCTTGGTTAATCATGCAACAATCCTACAATTCTTGCTTGTGAAGTTTGTATTTAAGGCACACAACAAAGGGCTTAATTTCCAAGTGGAGTTGCAATACGTTGTTGTAATGCACTTGCAGCAAGTACATCAAAATCAAATTAGTATATATGAAAATTATAGTTTGAACAAGGATAAATTAGAATTAGTTTCAAAATTGTAGTATAAATAGGATTAAATTAGAATTAATTCCAAAATTATAGTGTGAACAAGGATAAATTAGAATTAATTCTAAAATTATAGTGTGAACAAGGATAAATTAGAACTAATTCCAAAATTATAATATGAACAGGGATAAATTAGAACTAGTTCCAAAATTCTAGTGTAAATAGAGAATCTTAAGATTCTAGGATATCAACCAGGAAATCTTAGGGTTATAAGATATTTGAGATCCGGATATCAACCGGATATCAAGTAAGTATCAGCTGAGTATTAGCTTATATCGGATATTGTCCGAATATTGGCTAAGCTATCTATTTTTATCCTCAAAGAAGGTATGGATTTTTATCCTCAAAGCCAAGAGTGAGTGCTTTTCAAGGTTTAAGGAATTTAAGGCACTTATGGAGAAGTAATGTGAGTATAAGATCAAAGTGTTATGCATAAACAATGGAGGTGAATAATTGTCAAAGTATTTTGATGAATATTTAAAAATTCAAGGAATTATAAGAGAAACTTCCGTGCCTTAAACTCTACAATAAAATAGAATTATTAAAAGAGAAAATCAAATTATTATAGAAATAGTAAGGATTATGCTTCATGCTCAAAATCTTATGTATGAATTTTGGATAGAAGTTGTGATAAATGTAATGTATACAAGGAATAGATGTCCAACAAATGTATTCACATCAATGACTCGACAAGAAGCTTACAGTGGGAGAAAATCTTGTATTTTATACTTAAGGACTTTTAGATGTATTGCTTATATAAAGGTACCAAATTGTATAAAGTCCAAGCTTAATGCAAAAGGTACAAAATGTCTATTTCTTAGATATTGTAAAGGTACCAAGGCATATAGGCTAATGTGTTTGGATACCAAGAAGATTATCAAAAGTTGTGATGTTGAATTTTTGGAGCATAAGAATACTTGTGAGCACTTGGAGATGTATCCAAGTAGAAGTAATGGTGTCTTTATAGACACATCTTTAATTTTAGTAAAAAAAGAAGAAAAAAGTGAAGATAATAAAGGTGGTAGAGATGTGAATCAAAATAAAGACTCAAAAAAGATAAAAAACAAAGTATATACAATTGGTAAGACCAATAACAAAAAAAATGAAGATATTGAAGATTATGATGATGATGATGAGGAGTATCAACTTTTGAGTGAAAAGAGACAAGCTTTAAAAGAAAAGAAGATTAGAGGAGGCCATGGAATGCATTAAGATGAATCTTCTTCAAATAAAAAGAGATATCCTAATAGAGATAAAAGACCACTTGGTGAACTATGGAAGAACCATATCTTTCCTCAAGTAAGTGAAGAACATGCCAATGTTACATTCCTTGCTAATTTATTGATTTTATGTGAAGCAATGAAATAAATAGATGCATTGAAGTAGAAAAAAACTATAGAAGAAGAATACAAATCAATCATGGATAATGAAATATGGAAATTGATTCAACTTCCACCAAATTGATCTTCAATTGGTTGTAAGTAGATATTTAGAATTAAAAGGTATACAATGGACAATATTATGAGATTTAAGACAAAATTAATTACTAAATGATACTCACAAGTTGCTGGTGTTGATTTTAATAAGACATTACTTTGTGGCCAAATTCACCACTATTAGAATCATTGTGGCAATTGCGCCAACAATGGACTTAGAGATGCATCAAATAGATGTGAAGATAGTTTTTTTAAATAGAGAGTTAGAAGAAGATATCTATGTGGATCAATCTCAAGGATTTGAAGAAAGTAAGGAACATCTTATTTGTAAGTTGAAAAAATCCTTGTACAAACTCAAGCAATCACCAAGGCATGGTATCAATGAATTGATATATTCTTTGTGAATCAAGGATTTATAAAGAATAAAGTTGATTATTTTATATATATAATATAGTCAAAAGAATTTTTATTAATTATTATCGTTTATATAGATAATTTAATCATCTTATCTAAAATATTGAAGATAATGAATTGATTGAAGGCAAAGTTAGAAAATGAATTTAATATAAGTGATTTGGAAGAACTTCATTATTACTTAAGAGTGGAGTTTATAAGAGATTGTGCCAAGAAGACCATCATAATGAGCCAAAAAAAGTATATTGAAGAAGTGTTGAAACGATTCAACATGGAAGATTGCAAGTCTATTGGAATACCTTTGGAGGTAAATTTGAAGTTGATGAAGCTCACAAATGAGGAGTTTGCTAAAGTTGAAGGTGAAATATAAGATATTTCATATAAGACAGCAATAGGGTCACTCATGTATGTAATGATTGGCACAAGGATGGATCTTACATATGAGGTGAGTATTATAAGTCAATATATGTTAAAAGCTAAACCAATGCAATGGACAACCATTAAGAGGATCATGAGGTATTTAAAAGGCACATTGGACTTTAAATTGTACCTTGGAGGTGATAATATTACTTTGCATGGTTATTGTGATGCAAATTGGATAAGAGATATAAATGATAGAAGGTCAATAATGAGATATGTGATCTTTATTGGAATGGGAGGAATTTCATGGAGTTGCAAGAGGCAATTCATAACTACAAGGTCCACAATGGAGGCGGAGTATATGGTAGCAAGCCATGGTGCAATGGACACAATATGGTTAAGGCAACTTTTGGAGGACAATAGACCTATGTAATTGAAAGCAATCTCAATGAAGTGTGATAGTAAAAAATGCCTTGTCTTTGTAAAGAATCCAAAATATCATTCAAGAATCAAACATATTGATATTCAACATCACTTTATAAAGGAGAAGATTGAAATGAGAGTGATTGAAATAAAGTATTGTATAATAGAAGACATGCTTATAGATTTGTTGACAAAGGCATTAATAAAAATTAGGCATGTGAAATTAGCAAAGGCATTAGGTTTAAAAGCCTATGACCAATAGTAAAGTCGGAGTCTTAAAATAAATAAGTGAAAGTAAAATAAATTACCAACTAGAAGATATAATCTCAGATAAGTTGCTATTGGTCAAAATGTTGGCTCTTGAGATATAGAATGGCCATCCTATGGATAAGCAACGAGGTTGAGGGCCAAGAGACACAGTCAATAAGATAAAAGATCAAATAAGGAATATTTAAAGATAAGTAAGAATATAAAGTATATATTATAAAATATTTTTGTGATAGGTGAGATAACATAATATCTTAGGAGTATAAATTATATATTAAGATATATAATTTATTAAGTGAGATACTAAAAGAATATACTAGATATATTTTTTGATAAATATAAAAGTCAAAAGATGGAAGTAGTCTATTAAAGCAACAACTACTACCTATAAGTAAAGAGAGCTGAAAAAAAGTTACATCTCATTCTACACTTTTCTTGAATACAACCTTACTAATCTCTACTTACTTGTGTTATGTTTATTATATTTTTTTAATAGAAATAGCACCTATTATAAGAAAGTATATATATCCCATTATTGACCTTCTATTATTTATATTTCTTATTAAGATAAATAAATATTACTAAAAATAGAATAAATTATCAAATAAAAGATATTATTTTAGATAAGTTGCTAATCATCAAAGAGTAATTTTTTGATGAGTGGAAAGGCCATCCTATGAATAAGGGACAAAGTTTGGAACCAAGAAGATAAAAAATATTCTTAAGAATATTCAAAGATTAGATAAAAATATAAAATATATATCATAGGATGTACTTGAAGTTGATGAGATGCCAAAGCATTGCATAGATATATTGGACAAACTAAAGGCATATCTTTTTAGAAGATAAGATTTTAAAGAATATACTTAATATATCCTTTGATGAATATAAAAGTCAAAGGATAGAAATTGTCTACTAGAAGAACTACTACTACTTATAAGTAATGGATGTTAGAAGTGAGAGATATGTCATTTGATACTTCTATTGTTTACAACCTTGCTTGTTTTTACTTATATGTGTTGTGCTTAATATATTTTTTCAATAGGTTATGGGTCCATACACAATTTTTTATACTATTCAAGTAGGTTAAAGTCATTTCCTTATTATTGTTGTTATGTAGAATAGGTCTTATGATATTTGATGATGTTAGAACTTATAAAATCTAAACTTATATTTTTATCATATATAAGTATAGATATTAAATTTATTATTAAAATAAATAAATAAAAATAGAATAAATTATCAAATAAAGGATATTATCTTATATAGATTACTATTGGTCAAATGATTGTCTCTTGGTAAGTGTAAAGACCATTCTATGAATAAAAGACAATATCAAGGGCCAAAAAATAAGATCAAGAGAATAAAGAATATTCTAGAAAATATTCAAGGATTAGATAAGAATATAAAATATATGCCATAAAATATATTTGAAATAGGTAAGATACCAAAAGATCCTATGGACATATTAGATATACTAAAGATATTTTGAATATATTAAATGCATATCCTCATAGAAGATAAGATATTAAAAAATATACTTGATATATTCTTTGATGAATATAAAAGTCAAAAGATGGAAGTTGTTCATTAGAGCAATACTTACCACTTGTAAATAATAGATATCGAAAGTGAGAGATATCTTATTCTACACTTTTTTTTATATGTAACCTTGTTGATGCTAAGTATTATGGCTTCTAACTTCTCTTTCTTCTATAGATTATGGATCCATTCATATTTATTTGTGAGTTTTGAAGTTCTATGAAGTCTTTCTTATTGTATGGAATAGACTATGTTATTGTTGCTGATATTGAAGTTTAGAAATTCCTAACTTAGACATTCAAATCTAAATTTAGATTTTATTTTATTTTTATTTATTATTAAGTACATTTTGAATTTGGAATTTCATTTATACCTTAAAGTGATGTTATAGAATACTAATATTATATTTTTTTCCTGAGTTAGATCTTTGGTGGACCAACTTTATTGTTACATGTGTTAAAAAAGCTTAAAACACTTCTTATGGTATTTAGAAGTGATTTGTGAGCACAAAAGTGATTTAAGAGTGGCAAATATGGTTTGAATGTTTATGTAACTCATAGGACTTGTGAGTAGTCTTAGAAGTCAAGTTGAGAGTGTTTTGAGAGTGAAAACACTAATTTATTAACAAATAAAGCATTTTGAGTTTATAAGGCAACAACACCTTCTTACTGATTTTAAGAGCTTTAGGAGTATATTTCTTGATTTTCTTTGACACATCTCTTCTTTAGACATGGCTTCAAGTGAGAGTGAAAAGTTTAGAGGTGAAAATTTCTACCATTAGAAGGTAAAAATGGAATTTTTGTTGGCTTCTTTAGATCTTTGGAATATTGTAGATAAAAGTGAAGAGCTTCCAAGCATGCATGCTGATATGAAAGAGAAGACGGAGTACAAATATCATAAAAAGAAAGCTTTTAGGTTGATTGCAACAAATGTTAATAAAGTTAACTTCTTTTAGATTATTTCTTGCAAAAGACCAGTAGAAGCATCAAAGATTCTTTGCAACATCTATGAAAATAAAAACTTATCCAACATCATTTACATAAGGAAGAAGTTCTTTACTTACAAGATAGAAGAAGGTGAAGATTTCATGGCATATATCAACAAGGTAAAGGCACTTGCAAATCAACTTATAATTATAGACAAATCTTTAGAAGATGTAGATGTTATCATGACTCTATTTATGAGCTTGCCAAAATCCTACAATTATCTTATTGGGGGTTTGAAATCCATCCAGCTAAAAGAACTTATAATGGACTATATTACGATAAGACTTATCCATGAAATGACCAAAAAGAAAAAAAAAACCTCAAGTTGAAGATTTAGCACTCTATTCACATCAAGGCAAAGACAACTATTCAAATCAACAATGTAATATCAAAACTTATTTTATTTGTGGCAAAGTAGGACATTTTGCTCAAAATTGTTACAAAGGCAAAAAGATAGAGAGAGAGAGAATGCAAATAGTATGTAAGATGAATTTGGAAGTCAAGATTATGCATTCATGGCAACAAATGGAACCTCTATGGTTGCTATGGCAAGATGAATTGTAGATTTAGGTTGTTTCAAGTATGTAACATCTTATAAGTATTTATTTAACACCTATGAGGCTATTTTAGCATCAAATGTGGTCTTAGCGGATAGTGGCATATGTTAAGCCATTAGAATTGGTTCTATTATGGTAGAAGTTTTTGTGAATGAATAAACCAATAAGATCAGATTCAAAGATGTCTTCTATGTGCCCAAAATGAAACAAAACCTACTTTTGGTGAGTAAACTTGTAATAAGAGGTTTAATGATTCAATTCAACATGAATGGGTGTTTTGTAAGAACATTGAATGGAAACATGGTTGCCAAAGGCTCTAAAAAGGGAAATTTGTATTACTTCAATTATAAGAAGGTGAATAGAGTAGAGATAGCTACATTTACTGAGTTTACATCAAATCAAAATAAATTGAATATATGGTATCATGGCCTTAGTCAATTAAATATAAAGAGCATGATAGAGCTCAAGTCTATAGTAAGTGGATTAGATCTTGATAAAACAAGCCAAAATATAATACAACTTGCATGTGAAGAATGCATACAAGGTGAACAACAAAAGGTCTCGTTTCTAAATGGTATAGCAATACATACTACAATGTTATTGGAGATTATCCATTCTAATATATGTGGATCTATAAAGACCACAAGTATTAGAGGAATAAGGTATTTTTTCACTCTCATTGATAATTTCTCACGAAAGATTTGGATTTATATTTTTAAATCCAAAAGTGAGTGCTTTTGAAAGTTTAAGGAGTTAAAAGCACTTATTGAGAAATAAACTGAGTGCAAGATTAAGGTATTACATACCAACAATAGAGGTAAATATATGTCTAAGCAATTTAATGTTTATTTGAAAAATGAAGGAATTGTTAGACAAACGACAACTCCATATATTCCACAACAAAATGGTATTACTAAAAAGGCAAATAGAAACATTGTAGAGATGGTAAAAAATATGCTTCATGCTTAAAACCTTGCTTATGAGTTTTGGATACAAATTGTAGTAAATGTAATATATACAATGAATAGATATTCAATAAGTGCTCTTGTATTAATGAAACCACAAGAAGCTTGGAGTGGGAAACAATCTTATATTTTACACATGAAGACCTATAGATGCATTGCATATATAAAGACACCAAATTGTATGAGGTTCAAACTTGATATAAAAGGTACAAAGTGTGTATTCTTGGAATATTGTGAAGGTATCAAGGCATATAGACTAATATATTTGATTAGCAAAAAGATCATCAAAAATCGTGATGTTGAATTTTTAGAGCATAAGAATATTTGTGAATACTTAGAAATGGATCTAAATAGGAGTAATAATATATTTATAGATATATCTTTAAATTTAGTAAAGATAGAAGAAAAAAATGAAGACAATAAAGATAGTAGAGATATAAATCAAAATGAAGAATCAAAGATGATATAAGCTTCTATAATTTATAAAACTAGCAATAAAAGAAATAAAGATGTTAATAATTGTAATAATGATGAAAAATATAAAACTTTGAATGAAAAAAGGCAAATTTTAAGGGAGAAGAAGGTTATGTAATAAAATAAATCTTCTTCAAATAGAAAGAGATATCCTTTGAGAAAATAAAGATCACTTGATAAATGGTGGAAGAATCACATCTTTTTTCAAATAAGTAAAGAACATGCTAATGTTGCACTTTTGGTTGATCCATTAATATTATGTTATGCAATGAAGTACGTAGATGCTATGAAGTGGGAGAATACTATGGAAGAAGAATACAAATTTCTTATGGACAATAGAACATGGAAATTGACTCAACTTCCACCAAATTGAACTTTAATTGATTGTAAGTAGATGTTTAAAATTAAAAAAGATGCAATGGATAATATTATAAGATATAAGGGAAGATTAATTGCCAAAAGGTATTTATAAGTTACTAGTGTTGATTTCAATGAGACATTTGCTCCTGTAGCCAAATTCACCACTATTAAAATTATTGTGGCAATTGCGGTAGCAATAGACTTGGAAATGCATCAAATAGATGTAAAGACAGCTTTCTTGAATGGAAAGTTGAAAGAAGACATCTTTATAGATCAACTTCAAAGATTTGTTGAAGAAGGCAAGCTACATCTTGTTTGTAAGTTGAAAAAATCTTTGTATGGACTCAAGCAATTATTAAGGACATAGTATAATAAATTAATAGATTCTTTATAAATGAGGGATTTATAAGAAGTGAGACTAATTATTTTATATATGTGATACAATCAAAAGAATTTTTGATGATTGCTATTTTTTAGGTTGATGATTTAATCATCTTAATTAATATTTTAAAGATGATGGATTAATTGAAGGCAAAGTATAGAATAGATAGATAATTTTGAAAAGATAGAATAAAGATTAAAAATTGATAGAATAAGGATTAAAAATTAATAGATTAGATGATTAATCCAATTTTTGCCCGACACAGATAGTAGCATAGGAAAGTTAGTTGGAAAAGCAATTAAGGCAAGAGAGATAATAATTAAAGTCTTGGTTTTTAATATAAAGAGAATAAGGAAGAAAGAATCGGGGTCCAACTATGAGAGTCAAGAGCTGGGATAAGCTTGGTGCTACCTCTCTCTTTTGTTTTCTTTTGAGTTAGACTGTAGTGGAACATTCAAATAATATTTTGATTGATTGTACTATGTAAACTGTGAAGTTGTCACAGACATATACATAGTTATCTATATGATCAGATAGAACTAGATAAAAGAAGATAAAAGCAAGTTAATTCCATAATATCTTTAGAGAAACTTCCTAGAAACTTCATAGACGCTGCTTTGACTTTATAAGTGTCCATAGTAGACTTTTGGATTAGAAACTTGGTCAATAAGTTAGCCACATGTCGCACATGTTGGTAGCTTGAAGACCAAGCTAAATACGTGGCGAACATATAGGAAACTTGCCCTGCAAGTTCGACACGTGTCTTGCAACTTGGACACGTGTCTTGTAAATTGGATACGTATTGGAGGTCCTATAGAACGTGGCCACTTAGTTCTTAGGTAGATAGTATAAATAGAGACAAGAGTGAAGCCTTCTTCACTCTTGTCAACTCCTTTCTTGTTTCTAGTCTAGTTCAAGGGTCTCTAGTTTTCTTGTCTTTTGGCATTAGCCATTCCAGTTTCTTTTTAATATATATACTTCTTTATATTTATTTCTTTGAGAGAGGTCTCACTTGTTTATTTGACTTCATCCAGTTATTGTCCTTGACAGATTGACAAGAGTACACATACAGTATCAGAGCTTTGTCTTTTCTTGATTAAGAGTGGATTACCCCTTTCTCTTGATAAGACATAAGCATATTAGAAGTTGTGGAGTACCCACTTCTAAACTGATATTGTTTCTAGAATTTTTTTTCTTTTGAGTGTGTGTTCCGTATTTCTTGAAGTAAGAGTAGACATCTTCCTTTCTATTATATTATCATGGCAGAGCTTGAAAAAATAAAGAGTGCAATGGCACAAATGCAAGAGCAAATGAGAGAACTAATGCTTGCAATGCATCAACTCAGTTTACCACCACAAGGAGCATCAAGATTAGCAGGAAGTGAAGAGGTAGAGATGGTTGGAGCTACATCAATATCTACACCAAATCATGCTACCTCACCGATGATGGAGCACCGTTCAAACGTTAGAGAACCAAAAATCAGTTTGCCTGAGAAGTTTGATGGCACAAGATCTAAGTTTCGAGGATTCATCAATTAGGTACAACTGGTGATCAAACTTCCACCTCAGAGTTATCCTACGCAAGGATCTCAAGTTAGGTTTATTAGAACGTTACTTTCGGGTCCTACCTTATCGTGGTTTTCATCTTTTCTTGAACGACGTGATCCAATATTGGATAATTTGGAGGTATTTTTTGCGGAATTTTGATCGATGTATGGAGAACATGATGCAATTCGTGTTGCAACCAACAAGATTCGCATCCTACGACAAGACAATCGATCAGTGTCATTATACGCTTCACAATTTTGACAACTAGCGACCGACATCAAGTGGGACGATGCTGCACTAATCAGTCAATTTCTCTACGGATTATAATATGAGGTAAAAAAATTAATGCTCAATTTACCCGATCCTCAGACATTGAGTCAAGCAATTGATTTTGCTGTGAAGTGTGACAATCGACTTTTTGAGTTTCGATCCGAGAGTCGTACAAGTGAGTCTCAACGTTATTATTCAATGGCAACATCAACATCCTCACAAAACGTACATTCGGAAGTAGAAGACATGCAAATTGATGCAGTACGTTTTAAACCTTTTACTGAACAAGAAAAGATTTGTCGTCGTCGAGAAGGATTGTGTTTATATTGTGGAGAACCTAAGCACACTGCTCAACATTGTTCAAAGAAACATCGCAATTACAAAATGAGGAATACAGCTGTCAAAGAAGATAACATGTCGGAAAACAAATTTGTCCAACTACAATAGGGACCGTGCAGCTGGAATCATGTACAATTCCCAGTAAAGGTCCTATTCTCTTCTCAGAACCCTCTCCTTGTTTTATGATAGATGTATATTTAGGACCAAAAAATTACAGAGCCTCTGCCTTATTAGATTCAGGAGCCTCAGCATGTTTTCTAGATGAACAATTTGTTAAGAATCGTAAAATACCTTTAGTACAGAAACCTAAACCCGTACATGTAGAAGTCATAGATGGTCGCCCATTGTCCTCAGGAGATGTCACTCATGAAACCCGTCCTATAAAAGTAACAATAGATGATCATAATAGCTATGTAACCTTTAACATAATTAAATCTCCGTCTAATCCAATTATTCTAGGTTTGTCATGGCTAGAAAAATATAACCCTCAAATAGATTGGAATTTTCACCATGGAGCTTGAAACTTTACGGGATATTATTAAGCACGTCCTCGTCCCCAGTAAAAACACAACCACTGATGCAGTAAAACATGTACTTATAGGTGCAAAAGCATTTATACACGCAGCAAAAGAAGGATCAACTTTTGCTATTTACGCAACACCCATTTCTGATAGTGGAAAGGCTTCAAGTGGCATTCCAAGCCAATACCGAGACTATCAAGATGTTTTTGAGAAGAAGAATGCTGATATTCTTCCGGAGCATCGCCCATATGATTATTCGATTGATCTCAAAGAAGGATCTCAGCCTCCTTTTGGACCAATCTATAATTTATCACAAAATGAGTTGGCTAAATTCAAGGAGTATATTGAAGAGAATCTGGCCAAGAACTTCATACGCCATTCCAAATCTCCTACAGGAGCTCCAATTCTATTTGTGAAGAAAAAAGATGGATCATTACGAATGTGTATGGATTATCGAGGACTTAATAAGATCACTATCAAGAACAAGTATCCACTACCTTTAATCTCTGGACTTCTTGATCAACTAAATCAAGCTAAGATCTATACAAAAATAGATCTACGAGGAGCGTACAACTTAGTTCGCATTAAAGAAGGAGATGAATGAAAAACTGCATTTCAAACAAGGTATGGACATTTCAAATATAATGTTATGCCTTTTGGACTTACAAATGCACCAACTGCTTTCCAACATCTCATGAACCATATTTTTCATGAATTCTTAGATGATTTTGTTATCTGCTACCTAGACGACATTTTAATCTACTCAAAGAACGTAGAAGAGCACAAAACACATGTTCATCATGTCTTACAAAAACTCAGAGAAATAGGATTGTATGCCAAGATGGAAAAGTGTGTATTTCACACTACTCAAGTTGACTTCTTAGGATATATCATCTCGAATGATGGCCTCATGATGGATCCTAAGAAATCCACAATAAAGAACTTCTCGTAATTGTGGATTCTTTTCAAGAATGGCGTCATTATCTAGAAGGCGCTTCTAGTCCAGTCACCTTGTATACGGATCACAACAATCTCGAGTATTTCATGTCAGCACGCGTGTTGAATTGTCGTCAGGCTCGTTGGAGAATGTCTCTATCAAGATTCGAGTTCATTATTATATATTGGCCAGGAAAACAACAAGGTCTGTCCGATGCACTTTCTAGACATTCTTATCTTGCACCAAAAGAAGGAGATGCAGCTTTTGATCAACAAAGAATGACTCTCTTGAAGCCGGAGCAATTTTATCTTCGGGCAACGAAATCAACATTAATTGTTGATTCAACTTTTCTCAAGGAAGTCCAGTTAAGTATGTCCTTAGATCCTCTTATTCATGAAATTAAGAATAATTCTTCTAAGTTTCATGATATTTCAAAGTTTGAGTTCAAGAAAAATCTACTCTATTTCGAAGGGCGCTTATATATTCCAGAAGGTGAAGCACGATTACGTGTTCTTCAAGCTCGTCATGACTTCCCGGCAACAGGACATTTTGGATACAATAAGACTTTAGAGTTGATATCTAGAGATTTTTGGTGGCCTCAAATGTGGAAGGGAGTCAAAGATTTTGTAAAAACATGTGATGTTTGTTCAAGATAAAAAAACTCCTCGCCACCAATCCTACGGACTTCTTCAGCCATTACCCATTTCAGAACAACCATGGTCTTCTGTGTCTATGGATTTTATCATGGATCTTCCAAACTCAGGTTCTTATGACTCTATATTCGTGATAGTAGATCGTTTTACTAAGATGGCACATTTTATACCATGTAAAAAATCTATCACAGGCAAAGAAACAGCTAAGCTTTTCCTTGACAATATCTACCGCTATCATGGATTACCTAAGGATATTATATTGGATAGAAGAACTCAGTTTGTATCGAGATTTTGGAGAACGCTTTTTAAGATTTTAAAGGTGGATATAAAGCTATCTTCAGCTTTTCATCCTCAAACTGATGGAAAAACGGAGCGAGTAAATCAAGTCTTGAAACAGTATTTGAGATGTACCATCAACTACCAACAAGATGATTGGACAACTCTTTTATCATTGGCAGAGTCTGCTTATAATAATACGGTACATTCTTCTACACAACAAACACCTTTCTTTGCCAATTATGGTTACCATCTACGACTTGATACTTTTGACTATTCGAAAGTTGACAATCCTACGGCGGAAGACTTGGTAAATCATTTGTCAAAACTACATACAACAATGAAGGCACAATTAAAGGAAGCTCAAGAACGACAAAAGATAAATGCTGATGCGTATCGAAAGAAACAACCACAACTCAACGTAGGCGACAAGGTATGGCTACTTCGTTGCAATATCAAGACTACGCGACCTTGTGACAAGTTGGACTATCGTAAGCTTGGACCTTTTCGTATTTCTGAACAAATTAATCCAGTTGCATATCGATTACACCTACCAGAGTCTATGAAGATCCACCCTGTATTCCACGTGTCTCTTCTTGAACCATATAAGACAATGAACATACCAAGAAGAAGACAAGTGCCACCTCCTCCTATAGAAGTGAACAATAATGACGAATTTGAAGTAGAAGAAGTCTTAGATTCAAGGCGGCGCCGAAATAGGTTGGAATATCTTGTTCACTGGCACGGATACGATATTAGTGAGCGCACATGGGAACCAGCAAAAAATCTGGCGAATGCAGCGAGGAAGGTGGAGACCTTTCATCAACAACATCCATCGAAACCAAGATGAAGACTTTTCCTATAAAAGAAACAAGATGTAGGCAAGATAACATTCAACTTTCTATCCTTGTTTGTAGCTTCTTTGTATTTTGTGACGCTAAGGAGATGGAGAATCAACAGCCAGCGGATTTGACTCAAGAGCCTTCATTTGTTGACCTACCGGACAAGACATTGCGACTGTCACAACCCTCAAGACGACGCAACCGAGATGAAGATCTTCAAGAACGACATGTTCTTCCTTCGAATAGATGGCGAGATACAACGTGTTTGGTATCACGACCTTGGAAGAGATTCTCGATGTTTGGTGATTTTATTGGAGATAGGAACAACTCCTGACGGTGTTCCAGATGTGATATTCGAAGGAAGTTATGAAGGTCACAACAATGATCAAATAACAGGGTGGTCTTCTCGCCCTGGAATGAGACACTATCGATGGCTGAGAAGACCCATCAATTACCTTCGAAGAGAACAAAGATCAGAGTATGTGGCAAATACTATTCGCCGCATCTTAGACTTTCTACACATATAATCACCGCTCCTCGTGGAACTCGTCCTTTTAAAGGAGGGTAATGTCACGGACATATACATAGTTACCTATATGATCAGATAGAACTAGATAAAAGAAGTAAAAGCAAGTTAATTCCATAATATCTTTAGAAAACTTCCTAGAAACTTCATAGACGTTGCTTTGACTTTATAAGTGTCCATAGTAGACTTTTGGATTAGAAACTTGGTCAATAAGTTAGCCACATGTCGCACATGTTGGTAGCTTGAAGACCAAGCTAAATACGTGGCGAACATATAGGAAACTTGCCCTGCAAGTTCGATACGTGTCTTGCAACTTGGACATGTGTCTTGTAAATTAGATACGTGTTGGAGGTCCTATAGAACGTGGCCACTTAGCTCTTAGGTAGATAGTATAAATAGAGACAAGAGTGAAGCCTTCTTCACTCTTGTCAACTCTTTTCTTGTTTCCAGTCTAGTTGAAGGGTCTCTAGTTTTCTTGTCTTTTGGTATTAGCCATTCCAATTTCTTTTTAATATATATACTTCTTTATATTTATTTCTTTGAGAGTGGTCTCACTTGTTTATTTGACTTCTTCCAGCTATTGTCCTTGACAGAAGTAGAGTAATAAAATAAAATATTAAATTCATATGTAGATGTGTAAGAGATTGAAATTATGTGATGATTGAGTTTGGTGTGGCGAAGTGGCATTCAAAGATGGAACACATCGATGCAGTTTGAGTGTGAATGAGAATGTTATACCATATTGACTGAGAGAATTGAGCGATGAAAGAGAATATTGGAGAGATGATTCATTTCGGAAGACATTCTGGGTAAGAAGTTATTTCCAGTGATTGGAATATGTAGCGATTGTATATTGTCTATCAAGACAATGCAACATTGCTAATGGTTCTTGTGAGATTGTTGGAAGTCAGAGAAATCAAGGTTGTTTAAAACGTTTGCATATTCTTTAAACTTTGCTGTTTAGGAGCAATTAATTGTGTGATTGTAGCAGAATATTTCATGCGTTTAGTCTTTTTTTGTATTCAAATCTCCCTTTATAAGTTTACTTTAGGCAGTATTAGTAGAATAAGTAAAATGATAAACCACATTTTTGGCACCATTGCCAAGAATTGACAATAGTTTGAGTGCTAGAAATTAACTACCAAACGAACAGTTTTTGCATGATGTACAAGAATGTTCTAAAATTAATAGCAGTTTGAAAATAAAGCCATACATGTAATTAGATTGGAGATGAAAAGCAATTTTAGAGATATGAAGAAAGATTATGATTAATAAGAATGAGAATATTACATTGAGGAAAACACGCCTTTTGAAAAGAAGATAAGAAAGAGCTCTATTATATTGCATTTATATGCAATGTGTAAAAATATTTTATATTTTATATTTATTATTATTACATGTGTGATTGTTAGAGGTTATTTTAGAAGATATTATAAGGAGAGGATTTATTTTAGCCACTTAATTAGTGAATTAGGATGGCTATTTGTTTTGGTTTCTACCTTACTTATATCTTAGAATAGATTCTTTTATAATTAGAAGAAAGATAAAGGTTTTTTTATCTTTTTTGTTGACTTTGAGGTAGCATGGACCTTGTGAGGGCTAAGAAAGAAGAATATGGGATAAATAGGGCCTAACCAATAGGGTTTGGCTGTCTATGTAGGCGTGTCATAGGTTGATCTGGAAAAAAAGGGGAGGAGACTCCTCTTGCAGGGAAGAAGGGTTTGAATTTTTAGAAAAGTGAACTTTAAAAAGAGATATCTCCGAGGATATAGAGGCAATTATAATGAAAATTAGAAGGTGTGTTCTTTAAGTTGTGAGGATTTTAGAACCTACTCACTTGTTTGTATTGCAATTGTATGCAAAATGTTATGCTTGTTTTAGTAGAATGAGGTCTGTTACTATCAAAAAGTGATGGCTGAAACTTTGAGCTACCATTGCAAGTTTAATTTCAACTCTTTCTTAGTGAAATTAGTGTTAAGTGTGAAAAATTGTGCTAGCTTTCCATCAAGCTATTTTTTGTAGCATTTGGAATTGAAGAGAGAAAGTTGTGAGCTTGAGAGTAGAAAAGAGTCTGCTGCCACCCAACGAAGAGGAACAAAGACTTTATTCAACCACCTAAGTCGGATAGTCTCTTCAATCTTTTTGATATTTAGGTAGTCATAGTAGCTTATGTAAGTTTTCTACAAAATCAAAAATCAATGCATTTGAAGCTTCTATGTAAGATTTATGAGTTGTGAAGTGTCAAGAGGGCAAATTGTCACTAGGGTTTGAGGAGTAGATTTGACTAGCTATAAAATTTGAAATTTAAGAGGTATATATGCGAAATTTTAAGACAATTCAGATAATAGAGTGAGCTTTCTAAAAAGCTATTGTATGTCTAATTTGGAGAAGGAAAGCAACCACAACAAAGGCTGAAGTGAAGATGAGCTTTGTTGCCTTTGTATTTGCTGAGAAATTTTAGTGCTTATTTCATTTAGCTATAACTTTTGAATGGTACAACATATATTTGTGAAATTTTGATATGTTTGACAATGCGTTATTAGCTCTCCATAAGCTAATAAAACGCTTGATTTGTTCTTTGGATGAATTTTTAGTGATTTATTCAGTTTCAGCTTGTTGTATATAAGGATTATATTCTAATATTATTTTTATACAAAGATTATATTCTAATATTGTACAAATAAAGAAGATATTTGCATGGCTTCCTCTTATGTTCCTTGCTAGTTTTAGAAGCAGTTAGGAACCCGGTATTGTTCCAAGGTGAATTCTCTCTACCTGTAAGTGCAAGCAAGAAATTTGTTGTAAGACAAACAAGAACGGAAGTTAAAGAGGAAGCGTCGAAAAAATAGGATTAAACCATGCTTGCATGCACATCCAAGCATATCCAGAATATGAATAATCTTTAATATTTTGGACATATATACCATTATAAAAATTGCTAAGACTACTCACACATAATTTGACGAATAGCCTAGGGAATCTCTTCAAAATTTAAAGAAAAGAGCAAATAGTACAGAAGAATTGGATGCTATGTGAGAGTAAGATTTACTCCTCAATCCAAGTTATAAGGTGACCTCAATTAAGAGTTGTTTATAAATAATGGTGTGAAGTATAAGGAGCAATAAACAACAATAAAAGAAAAGAACAACACAAAACAAGTAAAATATGTACAATTAAATAATTAAACACTATAAAACTAATCATAGTTAATTCACTAGAGTTTTCTCTAGTAAAAAATAAAAATAAAAAATACAAATTATATTTTCAAGTAGGTAATTTTTTTATCTTTTCAATGATATAAAAAACATGTAAATCTAAATTACTATGAATAAATTATGATAATTCAAAGTTAGAAGGTAAATAATGGAAAAAATTAAGCATAAATTTTTACCTCAAGGGTAACTTGTTACAAGATCATGGGTTTGAACCTCACCAAAGCTCACAAGTAGTATATATGGATGTCTTAAAAGGGCCACGAGGCCTTAGTCTTATCCTCCTACCTACATCCAAGGTGCCACAACCCATATGGGACTTGTGCACCTCCCTTCCTATAAGGACTATACTAGCTGCTGGTCCTCCTATTTTATACTAGTAGAACTAATAATTTTGCATTTTTGACTTCAGCATGGTGTTCAAAAACACCCTATTAGCCTAAGAACCTTGTATGGCCTTCAAATCGTGCTCCACTTCTTTATAATGGCTCCCAAGGTGGTAAAACTCATTTTTACCAAAGTCTTCAAAATTGCTCTAAAAATTCTTAATAAATTCTAAATAAATTCTAAATAAATTCTAAAAATCTCTATAATATTTCTAAGATGAAAACATCAACTTAAAACTATTTTATTCTACCTTGGAAATTTTTTATAATAATAAAATCAATAAAAACCAACTCAAAATCCTATTTTCTACAAAAATAATTAAAAAGGCATGAGATTTCTTTCTTATTCTTCTTCTACCTACTAAGTAATATTCATAGGTTTTTAATGAGTAATACATGTATTTAGAAGACCAATGTAGACATTGGTCTCAATAACTAATTTTTAATAATTAATAATAAAAAAAAATACTAAACCAACTAAAATAATTGCCTCCAAGACTTACTAAGACTTTATTTTTGTAACATTTCCTTCTAATAAGACTTTCATATTTATAAATACTTTTAAATTCTAATAAATACTTAAATAGTCAAAAAGACTCTCTTACCATTGTATTTATATAACTAAATGACTTAAGACTATATTTTTAACTAATACACCAATTAGGATTTATTGATGGGACTCACATATGGCAACTATCTGAGATTATTCATAAGAATAGAAAGAATCCAACTCTTGCCTTTGATACTATTTATAAAGAAAATGATAGAAGACTTATAACTTGAATACTATAATCTATCAAAAATAGTAGAATTAAAGAAAAGAAGAATATTATGACTTTGACCTAGAATAGAAAGGTAATTGGTTGTTTCCAACTTGACATGGTTCTACATATAGCAATGTCTTGCTTAGTTATTAATTCAATACCTATATCCTATTAAGATGGGACTTAAAATCATTATCTAAATGACAAGGTATATTGGTGTTTTAATCAATATTCACACCTTGTATTCTTTACAACGACTTCCATTAGTTTATGTAGGAAAGTCTTTTCCATCCAATGTTTTAAGTTTGATTGAGTTATTATCAAAGACCTCTTTGATAATATATGGTTCTATTCAAAGTATATCAAACTTAGCTGAAAAATCTAATTTCCTAGTATCTTGAACCATCACCTATATTCTTGGAGTAAGTAGATATTTTTTTATTTATTTTATTTTATTTATTTATTTATTTATTATCAAAGATCTCTTTCCTTTTTCTTTGAGAAGTTCTTATATGTTGGCTGCAATCTTTGATTTCCACTAAGCTTTTAAAAGGCTCTAATTGTTCTTCCAAAGATTGAAAAGCATCCAATCTTTTGTCAATAGCAATGTGTAAGGATGAAGCTTGAAATTCTACAAATCGAATATGAATGTCTTCTTCTTCATAAGGATTTTTTTTTAACCATTTGGCAAAATCACCCTCATCTTCATATTCATATAATCCAGAGCAAATGCATTTTATTGGTGCTATAGTTGATGTTAATTTGAATAGGATAAAATTATTTTGTTTGGCTTCATTAGATATTGGTGGTTTTTCTAATGGAACCATGACTTGGAGTCTAAAGTGACTAGATACTATGGTTGTTGTACGATTATCTAAAGGTCCAAAAGTAAAATAAGGCTTAGAAGATTGAAAAGATCTTTGATCAGCTAATCTAACCTTCATAATTGCCTTGTGAGTGATTTTTAATTCCAATTTGTTCTTAGTAGATTCAAGCATAATATTGATGCTACTTCCATCATCTATGATGATCTTAGAAATTATTTTATCCATAATTTCTATATTTATCTCAACAAGTACATATTCTCTATTGTCATTCTCTTCTTCCAAGGTGATATTCTCTTTTAGATCATCAACTTTAATTCGAGCTATTTCTTCTATGTTCTTAATTTTTTTTTTTAAGAATATTCCTTCCTTGAGGTCTTTTTTGATATTTGGTGCTACTTGAGCCAATTGTCTAAAAGAAATGTTGGCTCTAGTTCTACAAAGATCTTGCCATACATCGTAAGGTTCTACAAGATTGAAGGTTCTATTTGTTGTTGGTTGTTTCAAAAAGGTATTAGAAGTCCAAGGTCCTTCCTTGCCTACAAATTGGTATTCTTCTTCATCAACTTCAACTACAGAAAAAAGTTGGTTGTCTTGTAATTCTTTAGCTATTTTTTGAGTAGTTTTTGACAATTCCACAAATTTGGGTGATTCTTCTGAAGTATCTATAGATACCTCATCTTCTTCAAGTTGTGCTAAATCTATTGGTTTTTTGGCATTCATACTTTTGGTTACAACCAAAGAAGATAAATATACATTATCCTTGAAGATCTTCTTGTTGTCTAGTTACACCAAGTGGGATTGAGGAGATGAAAAATTTGATATAGAAGGTACATTTAGTTGAGCTATTGGATATCTGATGTCCTGAGAAGTTTGTGGCTGTTGGTTTTGGTTTTAGTTTTGGATATATACTACAGATCCTTGCAATGTCCCATGATTCATTTAAACTATTGTTAAAATGTGATGATTTTGACCATTGTTTGAAGGGTCATAATACATATTTAATAGACTTTGTATAACAATAGGATTTATAAATCTAACTCCTCTTATATTTCCTCCAACTTGGTTATCATAGTCTTTTGAGAAAGAAGTTGAGGGAATGACTTGGTTGATTCTTCTACAATAATCTGTAGGATGAGAACCTCCACAATTAGAGCATACAATTCCATTTTCAATCCAACATTGACCTACTCAATGTGGCTTTCTACAAGTAGGATAAGGTGTCATATTATTTCTTTGAATTGAAGGGAAATTAGAATCTATTTGTTTCAATTCATGAAAAAGCTTATACGATTGGACTTGGTTTTTTTCTCTAAGTTGCTATTGTAGGAATTGTGGACAAAACTGTGTCGTGTGGTTTACTTGTCTACAATTTATACACCATAATTCAGAGGTATGAATTCCCGATTTATGATACCTAGCCTCTATATTTGGAGTTTGATTTTTGACAAGGCAAGACATTTGTTCACTAATGGCTTTCATAGTATTCATCATTTCATTTTTGAACACCTCATTGGCTTGCCGTACTTCACTTTAAAATACTTCCAATTTGTTATCATGAGATTTTAGATTGAGCTTAATCATATGGAGGTTGTATAACTAAAGGTGTCGGATTGCTCATTGGCAAGGAAAATGTAGAAGGTTATGAATAGCTTAAAGCTACAGGTTGATGGAATTCTATAGGTCGATATTGCAAAGGTATAAAGGCGGGTATTGGTTCTTCTGCCCTTCTAAGTATATGATCATTTTTCTTATCAATAACCTCTACTTTTAAAGTGGCTTGAATGGCTCCTTCTAAATCTTTAGGTCTCTTGTTTAAAATATTCCGAATTCTAGAAGGCATGGCAAAACCTTGGATAAAGTACTGCCTTACGGTATCCTCATTTAACAAATTACCAACATATCAAATATATACTATCTGGAATTGCCTCACATATGAGGTAATGTCTTCTGAAGGACCTTGTCTAATATTTGTCAAGGCTGAAAGGGCTTATTGTTGATCAATCACAGGCCGATATTGACAAAAGAATATTGTTAGGAATTGTTCCTATTTGGTGAATGCCCCTTCTATATGAGATCTATACCAAGTATATGCGGAATTTATTAAGATTTTTGGAAACCATATTAAATAGTAATCGTGATTGATTACTAAATTGGTGATAAGTACCTCTACAAACCTTTCTACATGGGCTTCTAGATCTTCATTGATAGATCCACAAAATCTTAGAAGGTTAGGTGGAATTGATGCCCCTTGTAATCCTTAAGGTACCACAATTGGTAATCCCCTAGGTAACATTATTGGGTCGATTTGGATATTGGTTTGGAAGTTGTGGTTTTCTTCATTGGCTACACTAACCCTTGGAGTTGGAATTAATAAAGGCTTTGAAGGCTGTCTTCTTCCGTGGTCCATCTCTATAGAAGCTTGTGATATCTTATCACCAATTCTTTCTAATACATGGGTTTCTACAGCTATAGGCTCAATATATAATTCGGATTGTAAAACACGTCTAGATCACAAAACAAGGCTAGTAAGAGGATGAACTACCTTAAACTTAATCCTAGGTGGCATACAATTAAGTATATGGTTTCTATATAATTCTCTTACAAAAAAAAGACTTAGTAGGTGATTTAAAGCAAACCAAGTAGATTCTAAACTATTTTTATTTTTATTTTTTGAATTAACATAAAATTCTTTCTCTTCTTACCTATTTGTAAGGCATGTGGTTTAATTATATACGAAGATGAAATCTCGTGCCGATCTCAAATTAGTGGTATCACTCAATAATTAAATTTTTCTTACAAGTGATGCATGAGGTTCAATTAAATACCAAGTTAAAATCTCGTGCCAATCTTAATATTGCAGAATCACCCGTTAATTGAACTTAAGTCATAATTTATAGATTGGAAAACAAGGCCAAGAGTAGTACAAGTAATTTTAAAATTTTAAAATATGGATACTACAAAAATCAGATTGATTGGATAAAAGACAACATGTAGGGCAACATGCAACAATTAACTATACTTCATGGGGATCATCACTTCCCACAAGTACAGATTCAACACCAAAAGAAGTAGATTATAGAATTTCCTGGTGCATATAATTGAATATTTTAATATTCAATTATACTACAAGGTGATAGAATGGTTTTAGATGTACATGTAGGACAACAAGTTTTGCCTTGTTTCTTCCCAAATATACCTAAAATTTCAACTTAAAGAAAGAGTTAAGATTTGAATCCACCAAGTTTTTCCTAGCCGTGCTCCTTCCTTGCTTTTATTTAAAATTTTAAATAATTGAAAAGCTAAGGTTTGGAACTTACCAAGATTAATTTTAGATTTGAAGTTATTCTTGAATTCCACTCTTTATCCTTCCAAAGTGACAACCAATCTAAAGAGAACTACCAAAGAATACTACACTAATACTAAACTATCCAAATAGTATTTTAAGTTAGAAATATAGATATTATATAAAAATAAACTAATAAATTAATAAAAATAAATTAAACTTATATCATTATAAAAAATTTATTATACATATAAATAAAATAAATAGAAAGAAAAATAATATTAGTATAAAAAAATAATAGTAATCATTAAATAAAAAATATAAAGATAAAAAGACAAATATAAATGAAATATAATATAATAAATATGATAAAAGTAAAAATAGAAAAGAAAAATAAAATAAAATAAAGTAAAACAAAAAAAAGTTAACATAAAATTTAAAATAAAAAATATTATAATATTAAAATATTATTAAAATAATTATTAAATAATTATTTTAATTTAATGATATTATTATTATTATTATTAATTTTATTTTATTAATATTATTAATTACATATTTTTTATAATAATAATAATAATATTATTAGTTGAATATTTTATTATTATTATTATTATTTTATTATTTTTATTTTTCTATTTCTTTTTTTTTCTTTTTTTATTATTTATTTTATTGTATTTTATTTTATTTTTATATTTATTTTTATTATAGTTTAATATAATTAGGATAAGATTTAAAACACAAAAATCAAAAGTATAACATAAAATCAACAATGTAAATGATTGCAGAGATAGAAATCACTAACCTCAATTGTATTCCACTTAAAGCAGAAACCTCTCTCCACTCCAAAAATCGCCAAAATTTCACTTCTTGTTTAATAGCATTGAAATTTATACCACTACAATTTTAACTTCAAAGTGCTTATACACCAAAAATTCCACTATTAAATAATCACCATGCACTAAGAAATGCCTTTCCAAACATGAGATACATGAAATTGCCGAGGCAATGAACCACTTCCTAATATAAAGTTAACTACAAATTCAAATCAAGTTTAAATTAAAAGTGCAATAGCTTATTGAAAAGCTAACATTAGGATACATCAATGTAAAAAGTTTCAACCTAAAATATACAATACAAAAAAATTGATTGATGCAAACCCGACAATAAATCAACATACACTCAATAATGAATTTTTTTTTTAATAACTTATGAATTTAGAACTTGAAAACCTTTGTATACACCAATAAAGAAGAGATTTAGAAAACTTACCAATGATGAAGATTAACTTTGATTTTCTCACCCAAAAAGACCAAGCAAAATATGAACTACAACATACTAACTCTACATTCACACACACAATTAGAAGCACCACCTCCCAGCAAATGTACCATTTATGTGAGGGTAAGATTCACTCCTCAATCCAAGTTATAAGGTGGCCTCAATTAAGAGTTGCTTATAAATTGTGGTGTGAAGTATAAGGAGCAATAAACAACGATAAAAGAGAAGAACAACACAAAAGAAGTAAAATATGTGCAATTAAATAATTGCACACTACAAAACTAGTCATAGTTTGTTCATTAGATTTTCACCTAGTAAAAAGTAAAAGTAAAAAGTAAAAATTATATTTTCAAATAGATAATTCTTTTATCTTTTCAATGATGTAAAAAACATATAAATCTAAGTTACTATGAATAAGTTATGATAATTCAAAGTTAGAAGGTAAATAATGGAAAAAATTAAGTAGAAATTTTTACCTCAAGGATAACTTGTTACAAGATCATGGGTTCGAACCTCACCAAGGTTCACAAGTAGTGTATAAGGGTGTCCTAGAGGGGCCACAAGGCCTTAGTCTTATCCTCCTACCTACATCCAAGGTGCCACAACCCATATGAGACTTGTGCACCTCCCTTCCTACAAGGACTACACTAGCTGCTGGTCCTCCTATTTTATACTAGTAGAACTAATAATTTTACATTTTTGACTTTAGCATGGTATTAAAAAATACCCTATTAGCCTAGGGACCTTATACGGCCTTCAAATCTTGCTCCATTTCTTCATAATGGCTCCCAAGGTGGTAAAACTCATTTTTACCAAAGTCTTCAAAATTGATCTAAAAATTCTTAATAAATTCTAAATAAATTCTAAATAAATTCTAAAAGTCTTTATAATATCTAAGATGAAAATATCAATTTAAAACTATTTTATTCTACCTTGGAAATTTTTTATAATTATAACAATCAATTAAAATCAACTCAAAATTCAATTTTTGTCAAAGATAATAACTAGATGAAATCAAATAAACAAGTGAGACCTCTCTCAAAGAAATAAATATAAAGAAGTATATGTATTAAAAAGAAATTGGAATGGCTAATGCCACAAGACAAGAAAACTAGAGACCCTTCAACTAGACTAGAAACAAGAAAGGAGTTGACAAGAGTGAAGAAGGCTTCACTCTTGTCTCTATTTATACTATCTACCTAAGAGCTAAGTGGCCACGTTCTATAGGACCTCCAATACGTATCCAATTTATAAGACACGTGTCCAAGTTGCAAGACACGTGTCGAACTTGCAGGGCAAGTTTCCTATATGTTCGCCATGTATTTAGCTTGGTCTTCAAGCTACCAACATGTGTGCGACATGTGGCTAACTTATTGACCAAGTTTCTAATCCAAAAGTCTACTATGGACACTTATAAAGTCAAAGCAGCGTCTATGAAGTTTCTAGGAAATTTCTTTAAAGATATTATGGAATTAACTTGCTTTTATCTTCTTTTATCTAGTTCTATCTGATCATATAGGTAACTATGTATATGTCCGTGACATTACCCCCCCTTTAAAAGGAGGAGTTTGACGAGGAGCGGTGATTACATATGTAAAAAGTCTAAGATGCGGCGAATAGTGTTTGCCACATACTCTGATCTTTGTTCTCTTCGAAGGTAATTGATGGGTCTTCTCAGCCATCGATAGTGTCTCATTCCAGGGCGAGAAGACCACCCTGTTATTTGATCATTGTTGTGACCTTCATAACTTCCTTCGAATATCACATCTGGAACACCGTCAGGAGTTGTTCCTATCTCCAATAAAATCACCAAACATCGAGAATCTCTTCCAAGGTCGTGATACCAAACACGTTGTATCTCGCCATCTATTCAAGGAAGAACATGTCGTTCTTGAAGATCTTCATCTCGGTTGCGTCGTCTTGAGGGTTGTGACAGTCGCAATGTCTCGTCCGGTAGGTCAGCAAATGAAGGCTCTTGAGTCAAATCCGCTGGCTGTTGATTCTCCATCTCCTTAGCATCACAAAATACAAAGAAGCTACAAACAAGGATAGAAAGTTGAATGTTATCTTGCCTACATCTTGTTTCTTTTATAGGAAAAGTCTTCATCTTGGTTTCGATGGATGTTGTTGATGAAAGGGCTCCTCCTTCCTCGCTGCATTTGCCAGATTTTTTGCTGGTTTCCATGTGCGCTCACTAATATCGTATCCGTGCCTGTGAACAAGATATTCCAATGATATGTCCGTGACAATTTTCTACAAAAATAATTAAAAAGACATGAGATATCTTTTTCATGCTTCTTCTACCTAGTAAGTAATATTCATAGGTTTTTAATGAGTAATACATATATTTAGAAGTCCAATGTAGACATTGGTTTCAATAACTACCTCTTAATAGTTAACAATAAATAAAAATACTAAATCAACTAAAATAATTACCTTCAAGACTTATTAAGACTTTATTTTTGTAACTTTTCCTTCTAATAAGACTTTCATATTTATAAATACTTTTAAATTCTAATAAATACTTAAATAGTCAAAAAAACTTTCTAATCATCATATTTATATAATTAAATGATTTAAGATTATATTTTTAATTAATATACTAATTAAGATCCATTGGTGGGATCACATATTTCATTGGATATTTTTTTAATAATAAATACAACCGATTCTAGCATGACACGTTTTTTGAGAATGGCATGAATTGCTTGCTAATAAGGGCCAATTTAGCTTGTTTCAAAATTCATTGTTTTCACTTCAACTTTAACCATTAAAATTATTTTTAAATAATAAAAGAAAATTGAAGGGGCATGGAAGTCTGAAAAAGACAATTGGGAGAGGCAATGTTTATTTTAATAAAGAATTGAGTAGAACATTGTCATATTCAATGGTGGCGGGGGGACTAGCAGTTCCAATTGCAGTGCAAGGCGGTGCGACGGTGTCGTATTGTAATTATTTATAATATGTAAAAATTAGTTAAAATATATTATATATTTATGAGTCTAGATGTGTATTATAATGGTTAGTAAATTAATTTAAAAATGGTTGATAGAAGAAACTATATTTTATTTAATTTTTATTTATTTTTATTATAATATTAAAAAATTATAAGATTTAAATATTTAGTATGAAGCTTTGAAAGAAGGTAGGAGCCTAAGGATGAAAATTTAAGCTAATAGGAGGCTAATTGGAAGGAATGAAATCAAGGCATGGTCGGATGAAGGTAAAGAATGGAAAACTTTATCTCTATTAGTCGAATACCATGCCCAATGGGCTTTGAGGAGGCTGCCTGCAATCTTAATAAGGGTTTTGGCGACTTCAAAGAGGTCAATCCAAATTAAGAGAATAGAATTTTGAAAGCTTATTTTTTGGACTACAATTTTGATATAAAAATCAAGGAATTTGAGATTTTAATGACAGAGGAGTAGGCGCTTGAAGTTAGGATGTACAAATTGTACCTATTGTCTATCTTTTGAGGATTTGAGGAGTTGTATGTAAGCTTTTGGAGATTGGGAGGTATAGCTAAAGTGGTGATTTCAAGCTCTATACTTGATGTAGAAGAATTATTATATTTGTAGTTCTAAAGAAGGAGATATTAGGAGTCAAAGACAGCAAATTGAATTTCAAGGCAGTTAGTAGGCTGTTTTATTGATAGTGATGGGGTTTGCCATATCTTGAGTTTTTAGACAAATTTTTTTTTTCAAACTTTCTAAAAAGGTGTATTATTATGCTAAAAAGTTATATATCAAAGTTTTATAGTATTTGAACTTTTAGATTGTGAGATATGAAGAATTTAATACATGAGTGTTTGTAAACAAGGATTTGAAGCTACTGCTAGGATTTTGGCGATATCTAAAGATCGTTAATGAATCAATGGTTGAAATTTGTGATATTAGTTGTGAAGAATATATCAATACTTCATGTAAATTTGGAGTGGACTGGACGGTTGGATTTAAAATTATGGATTGTTGAAATTCGGAAATAATTCCCTTCCTACAAAGGAATGAGGGTTTTAGAGTATTTGTTATATTTTGAGTATTTTGAGGAAATAAAACTTATGTATTGGATGTAATAGTCCTATAAAGAAATCTTTTATATAAAATTGAGAGATTTGTTATACTTAGATCTTGATTGAGTAATTAGTGGTAGCTAGAAGCCCAGCACTTTCTTGAAGCAAATTGTCTCTACCACGACAATGGATGATTACACAACCAGCGTAGTTCTTTTACCTACCTTTAAAGGTTTGCTAGGGTCAGATTCAGATCAATACTTATCTCAATTTCTGATTGCTTGTGTAGCCAATAATGGTAGAACTAAAGATATTTGGTTGGGATGGGTGCCAGCAACTATGAAAGATACGGCATTTGAATGGTATAATTGCCAACCTATGGATCAATTTCTTAATTGGGAGGTATTGAAAAACATATTTTTAATCCATTTTTGACCAATTTGATTTGAAGAGCATCTCATGAAAATATTAATGAATAGCAGAATGGTACTAGAAGAAGCGGTGTAGTCATATTATGGCCGAGTAGTAGATATCTTTTATAAATGGCAAAATAATCAAATACCAAAATTATTTATTTTGTCTATATTGGTTAACGGATTATATCTACGAGACTTGAAAATGTTTATAAAAGAGGTCTAACTGGTCACCATTATTTCCTCGCTTGATCGAGCTAAGGTATGGAAAGAATGTCATTATGACTAATTTTTAATCTCTAGAGCGACAATAATTCCATGTCAAGTAATTTATCAAATGCCAAATTGAAATGAAACAGCGGATAATTATCCAAAAATGACTGATTATGGTACAAATTTTAATATTAATCCATAAGGAATAATTAATGCTATATAATTGCAGGCAGTACCACCAACTACTATATTTCCATATTTTTCATATTTTCCATATCAAAACCTAGTACCTACAAAAGAATTATCTAATAAAATAGTATTGAAGAATCCAAATGAGGTTTTATTGTTAACTTTGATAAAAAAGTTGGGCAAATTGGCTATTAATCTGGCAAAGGATAAGGGATAGAGGCATAAATTGACCAATATGCGACCCAATATTTAGTATAGTAATTGTAAGGGACAAGGCCATTTAGTAACAAAATATTTTTCACCACCCCAAATGGCTGTGCAATGTATATTTTGCGTGGATAAGTATAGCACCACAAATTATTGGAATTTACAAAAATAACAACAATTCGATAATCAAACCATGATTCCACTGACTTTGTGGAATATTAACCAAATCTAGATATGAAATAGGTTTGGCTGGAATGAGAATCGTTCAAATAAAAAAAATAGAAATTTTTCTAATTTTCAAAATTTAACATATAACTAAAAATATGATCCAATTCTCAAAGTATTGTGTAAAATCAGCAAAGATATTTTTAATATCTATCCATGCACAAACCAATTTTGGATTCTATAATACAAATTGGTTAGTTGTAATCGAGCTCCACATGATTTTTTGATAAATCTAGTGGATTGCATCCATGTAATACTTACTTAGGCCCAACAAAAAGGAAAAAAATCTAATTCAACAATTGAATAGACTAGTTGCAAAGGACCAATTCAATTCATTGGTTGGAATTCCAAATCCAATATTTGTACCAAAAATATTATTGATGTTGAGATCTCGTTCATCTGGGTAATTCAAAGATGTCCCTAGTCCCAAAATATTGGTTCAACCTAAACCAATACCAAAATCTGCAAAGTTTCAAGAATTGTCTCATCGATTAAAAGATCGTATCATAGACGGTAATCTCGACAAAGTTCATTTAGTAATTCAAATTCCAAATTTCGTAAGGCAAGACAAATTATTTCAAGGAATTAAATTAAAATCAATGAAAAAAAAGAGAGCAATGGAAATCACTACCAATATGAAACCTTATGATATTTTGAAAGATTTGGATGAAATTAAACTGTGAATTATAATGAAGCAATAATTGCTAATAATGTACTTATTTTTGGAGTTCATGTGGATGGAGGTTCTAGTGTGAATTTAATAACTGCTGATATAATAGAGAATTTAGATTTAGCTTAGTTGTTACTCACAACCTTGTATCAATGATAAGAACTCGATGAAAGCAAATAAACATATGAAACTTCTACTAAGAAATATAACAAAATAGAAGTAAGGAAGTATGTGTATTAAAAGAAACTAGAATGGCTATGGCCACAAGACAAGAAAACTATAGACTCTTAAAACTGGACTAGAAGCAAGAAAGAAATTGACAAGAGTAAAGAAGGCTTCACTCTTGTCCCTATTTATATTATTTATCTAAGAGGTATGTGGTGGTATTCTATAGGACCTCCTACACATGTCTAATTTGCAAGACATGTTGTCATATGGCGTGATTTTCTATCTGGGAATATATAGGGTATTTGGTTGTAAAGAAACTATCTGTAATTTATTGGCCAAGCTTTGATAAGTTATTTGTCCTTAATAAGAAGGAAAAATATACACAAAAATGTAGAAATATATATTTTATAGATAAAAGCCCTTATTTATAGGTAGGTTTGTACATAGGATTTTTCTATGACATGTAGAAAATCCTTAGGAATCTTTTAAAGACTCATCTATACATCAAAATTTTATCATGGCTCTATATATCTATCTTTTATACCTTCATGAAGTCTTGGCTTCCAAAAACCCTTTTAGTATAAACAAAAGTCCAAAATTGCAACAAAATCCCTTCAAAGTATTTTTTTTCTGCAGAGGATGTTTTTCTTATCAAAATTTAGAAGTTCATATATTCTGATGCAACTATTCAATCCTCTTCGAACTTATAGACATGATAGATTTCACTCTTAAGCTTTACTACAAAAAAAAAACAACTACAAATTCACTTCCGATTGCTTGATATCTTAGAAATCCCATCAGGTGCTTAAAACCCTAATTCATAGACACCCGAGTACTACTTTCTTTATATCTCAAAAATCAAAAATCTTAATGCTACAAAATTTTTGCACATAGTCTTGCAACATAAACATATATACTTCCAAAAATTTTGAGCCAAAAATCTATCAAATTGCCTAAGATATAGCTCAAAATGTAACCACTAGTTAAACGGGGTTACTTACTACCCTTAGCTTACAAGCACCAATTTCAACTTCCAATATCTCCTTCACCTTAGCTTAGATTTTTTTAAGTTGTCCATAAAAAGTGTAGCCAAAAAAATATTTTTTCTAATCCTAGTCGCTGATCCTTGATTTCTCTCTGTATGCGCAATTTATATCCAAAAGAGTGACAATAGGTTCAAAACAAAACGTTAACTTTGAGCACCTATAACTAATTCATAAAAAGTGCAAATCACACAAAATTTGTACCTTAACTAGATCCAAAAATCTAAATCTTATAACCTTAGTCTCTGATGTTTGATTCTTTTTGAAAAATAAACCCTAACTCCAAATAAACCCTCAGGCAACCTCTTTGAAGCCCATTGGACATGATTTTTGACCAATTAGAATAGAGATTTCTATCATCCACCTCTATCTATCCACATGGATGGCCAAACTATCCTTTTTACACTAAAAATCCTTTTCTAATCCTTCTTTTTGTAAGATTTACATGTTTTGTGCTTTAAGCATCAAATAAAAGAAATAAACTAAGATTTTAAAGGTCACCAATGTCCAACAAATGTGACTTAAGATATATATAAGTTATTTTCAATATAAATCAATCTCAAAATCACTACCAAAAAGAAAATAAGATCGTATAAACTTCATTAATAGCCCTATTAAGTAAATTTCTTCTAAACTAATAACCTAATCACATCTTGTAATCAATGAAATCTACTATTATAGCTTTCATTTAACTATATAGTAAATTATATATTAAATATATCTATACAATTTTTTTACATGGTAGCCGAACTACTACACGACAATGTGTCAAACTTGTAAGACAAATTTTCCACATGTGTACCACACATTTAATTTGTTCCGCAAGCTACCAACATGTGCGACACATGGCTAGCTTGTTCTACAAGCTACCAATATGTGCGACATGTGGCTAGCTTGTTGATCAAGTTTCTAACCTATCAATTACCTATAGACATGTATAAAGGTAATTCCACATCTATGAAGCTTCTAAAGAGCTTCTCTATTACATATTATCAAATCAATTTGTTTTATCTATTTCTATTAGTCTATATTAATTAGAAAATTATTGGAATAAATCTTATATCTGTGACATTATCCCCACTTCTCAGGACGAGTTCCATGATGAGTGGTGATTACATGTTGAAGAAGTCCAGAATACGTCAAATTGTGCTTGCTACATACTCTGATCTTTGTTCCCTTTGAAGGTAGTTGATAGGTCCTTTTAGCAATTGATAATGTCCCATATGAGGATGAGACAAGCACCCTATTATCTAATCATTGTTGAAGCCTTCATAACTGCCTTCAAAAAAAATATTAGGAGCACCATCAGGATTAGTTCCTATTTCTAAAAGTATTACCAAATATTAGGAGTTTCTTCCAAGGTCATGATATCAAACACTTTATATTTTTCCATCAATCTAAGGAAGGACATGTCGTTGTTAAGGATCTTCATCTCTATTCCATCGTCTTGAAGGTTGTGATAGTCGTAATGTCTCATTCGACAAAACAACAAACAAAGGTTCTTGAGTTGAATCCATTGGTTATTGATTCTTCATTTTTTTAACGTCACAAATACAAAGAAGCTACAAGCAAGGATAGAAAGTAGAATGTTATCTTGTCTAGATCATAATTTTTTTTTAGAAAAGGTCCTCATGTTGGTTTTATTGAATGTCATTGATGAAAAGCCTATCCTTTTTTTATTGCATTTGCTAGATTTTTTGTTAGTTCCCATATGCATTTATTAATATCATACCTGCGCCAATAAATAAGATATTCTAACGTATTTTGATGTTGCCTCGAATCTAAGACTTTTTATATTTTATATTCTTTATTATTATCCACGTCTATAGGAGGAGGTGGCACTTGTCTTCTTCTTGGTAAATTCACTATCTTATATGATTCAAGAAGAGATATATGGAATACAAGATGAATCTTTATAGACTCATATAGGTGTAATCAATAAACAACAATGAAGGAGAAGAAGAACACAAAACAAGTAAAATATCTGCAATTAAATAATTGCACACTATAAAACTAATCATAGTTAGTTCACTAGATTTTTCTCTAATAAAAAATAAAAGTAAAAAATAAAATTATATTTCTAAGTAGATAATATTTTTTATCTTTTCAATGATATAAAAAACATGTAAATCTAAGTTACTATGAATAAGTTATGATAATTCAAAGTTAGAAGGTAAATAATGGAAAAAATTAAGTAGAAATTTTTACCTCAAGGATAATTTGTTACAAGATCATGGATTTGAATCTCACCAAAGCTCACAAGTAGTATATATGGATGTCTTAGAAGGGCCACGAGGCCTTAGTCTTATCCTCCTACCTACATCCAAGGTGCCACAACCCATATGGGACTTGTGCACCTCCCTTCCTACAAGGACTATACTAACTGCTAGTCCTCCTATTTTATACTAGTAGAACTAATAATTTTGCAATTTTGACTTCAACATGGCGTTCAAAAACACCCTATTAGCCTGAGAACCTTGTATGGCCTTCAAATCGTGCTCCACTTCTTTATAATGGCTCCCAAGGTGGTAAAACTCATTTTTACCAAAGTCTTCAAAATTGCTCTAAAAATTCTTAATAAATTCTAAATAAATTCTAAATAAATTCTAAAAATCTCTATAATATTTCTAAGATGAAAATATCAACTTAAAACTATTTTATTCTACCTTGGAAATTTTTTTTAATAATAAAATCAATAAAAATCAACTCAAAATCTTATTTTCTACAAAAATAATTAAAAAGGCATGAGATTTCTTTCTTATTCTTCTTCTACCTACTAAGTAATATTCATAGGTTTTTAATGAGTAATACATGTATTTAGAAGACCAATGTAGACATTGGTCTCAATAACTAATTTTTAATAATTAATAATAAAAAAAAATACTAAACCAACTAAAATAATTGCCTCCAAGACTTACTAAGACTTTATTTTTGTAACATTTCCTTCTAATAAGACTTTCATATTTATAAATACTTTTAAATTCTAATAAATACTTAAATAGTCAAAAAGACTCTCTTACCATTGTATTTATATAACTAAATGACTTAAGACTATATTTTTAACTAATACACCAATTAGGATTTATTGATGGGACTCACATATGGCAACTATCTGAGATTATTCATAAGAATAGAAAGAATCCAACTCTTGCCTTTGATACTATTTATAAAGAAAATGATAGAAGACTTATAACTTGAATACTATAATCTATCAAAAATAGTAGAATTAAAGAAAAGAAGAATATTATGACTTTGACCTAGAATAGAAAGGTAATTGGTTGTTTCCAACTTGACATGGTTCTACATATAGCAGTGTCTTGCTTAGTTATTAATTCAATACCTATATCCTATTAAGATGGGACTTAAAATCATTATCTAAATGACAAGGTATATTGGTGTTTTAATCAATATTCACACCTTGTATTCTTTACAACGACTTCCATTAGTTTATGTAGGAAAGTCTTTTCCATCCAATGTTTTAAGTTTGATTGAGTTATTATCAAAGACCTCTTTGATAATATATGGTTCTGTTCAAAGTGTATCAAACTTAGCTGAAAAATCTAATTTCCTAGTATCTTGAACCATCACCTATATTCTTGGAGTAAGTAGATATTTTTTTATTTATTTTATTTTATTTTATTTATTTATTTATTATCAAAGATCTCTTTCCTTTTTCTTTGAGAAGTTCTTATATGTTGGCTGCAATCTTTGATTTCCACTAAGCTTTTAAAAGGCTCTAATTGTTCTTCCAAAGATTGAAAAGCATCCAATCTTTTGTCAATAGCAATGTGTAAGGATGAAGCTTGAAATTCTACAAATCGAATATGAATGTCTTCTTCTTCATAAGGATTTTTTTTTAACCATTTGGCAAAATCACCCTCATCTTCATATTCATATAATCCAGAGCAAATGCATTTTATTGGTGCTATAGTTGATGTTAATTTGAATAGGATAAAATTATTTTGTTTGGCTTCATTAGATATTGGTGGTTTTTCTAATGGAACCATGACTTGGAGTCTAAAGTGACTAGATACTATGGTTGTTGTACGATTATCTAAAGGTCCAAAAGTAAAATAAGGCTTAGAAGCCCCCCAATTTGTTATTCCTTTAGATTACCTCAACCATCTTCTTCCTAATTGGAGAGGATAACTATCTGTATCTTTATATAACGGTAACACATAAAATAATATTATATAATCTACACCTTCTGCTTGAATACAGAGGTTACAGATTTGACCTAGAGATTAAAAAGATCTTTGATCAGCTAATCTAACCTTCATAATTGCCTTGTGAGTGATTTTTAATCCCAATTTGTTCTTAGTAGATTCACGCATAATATTGATGCTACTTCCATCATCTATGATGATCTTAGAAATTATTTTATCCATAATTTCTATATTTATCTCAACAAGTACATATTCTCTATTGTCATTCTCTTCTTCCAAGGTGATATTCTCTTTTAGATCATCAACTTTAATTCGAGCTATTTCTTCTATGTTCTTAATTTTTTTTTATAAGAATATTCCTTCCTTGAGGTCTTTTTTGATATTTGGTGCTACTTGAGCCAATTGTCTAAAAGAAATGTTGGCTCTAGTTCTACAAAGATCTTGCCAT
The DNA here is from genome assembly GCA_036785485.1 of Physcomitrellopsis africana. NCBI lineage: Eukaryota > Viridiplantae > Streptophyta > Bryopsida > Funariales > Funariaceae > Physcomitrellopsis > Physcomitrellopsis africana. The sequence continues at coordinate 45,463 of JAWRVF010000734.1, forward strand.
ACATCGTAAGGTTCTACAAGATTGAAGGTTCTATTTGTTGTTGGTTGTTTCAAAAAGGTATTAGAAGTCCAAGGTCCTTCCTTGCCTACAAATTGGTATTCTTCTTCATCAACTTCAACTACAGAAAAAAGTTGGTTGTCTTGTAATTCTTTAGCTATTTTTTGAGTAGTTTTTGACAATTCCACAAATTTGGGTGATTCTTCTGAAGTATCTATAGATACCTCATCTTCTTCAAGTTGTGCTAAATCTATTGGTTTTTTGGCATTCATACTTTTGGTTACAACCAAAGAAGATAAATATACATTATCCTTGAAGATCTTCTTGTTGTCTAGTTATACCAAGTGGGATTGAGGAGATGAAAAATTTGATATAGAAGGTACATTTAGTTGAGCTATTGGATATCTGATGTCCTGAGAAGTTTGTGGCTGTTGGTTTTGGTTTTAGTTTTGGATATATACTACAGATCCTTGCAATGTCCCATGATTCATTTAAACTATTGTTAAAATGTGATGATTTTGACCATTGTTTGAAGGGTCATAATACATATTTAATAGACTTTGTATAACAATAGGATTTACAAATCTAACTCCTCTTATATTTCCTCCAACTTGGTTATCATAGTCTTTTGAGAAAGAAGTTGAGGGAATGACTTGGTTGATTCTTCTACAATAATCTGTAGGATGAGAACCTCCACAATTAGAGCATACAATTCCATTTTCAATCCAACATTGACCTACTCAATGTGGCTTTCTACAAGTAGGATAAGGTGTCATATTATTTCTTTGAATTGAAGGGAAATTAGAATCTATTTGTTTCAATTCATGAAAAAGCTTATACGATTGGACTTGGTTTTTTTCTCTAAGTTGCTATTGTAGGAATTGTGGACAAAACTGTGTCGTGTGGTTTACTTGTCTACAATTTATACACCATAATTCAGAGGTATGAATTCCCGATTTATGATACCTAGCCTCTATATTTGGAGTTTGATTTTTGACAAGGCAAGACATTTGTTCACTAATGGCTTTCATAGTATTCATCATTTCATTTTTGAACACCTCATTGGCTTGCCGTACTTCACTTTAAAATACTTCCAATTTGTTATCATGAGATTTTAGATTGAGCTTAATCATATGGAGGTTGTATAACTAAAGATGTCGGATTGCTCATTGGCAAGGAAAATGTAGAAGGTTATGAATAGCTTAAAGCTACAGGTTGATGGAATTCTATAGGTCGATATTGCAAAGGTATAAAGGCGGGTATTGGTTCTTCTGCCCTTCTAAGTATATGATCATTTTTCTTATCAATAACCTCTACTTTTAAAGTGGCTTGAATGGCTCCTTCTAAATCTTTAGGTCTCTTGTTTAAAATATTCCGAATTCTAGAAGGCATGGCAAAACCTTGGATAAAGTACTGCCTTACGGTATCCTCATTTAACAAATTACCAACATATCAAATATATACTATCTGGAATTGCCTCACATATGAGGTAATGTCTTCTGAAGGACCTTGTCTAATATTTGTCAAGGCTGAAAGGGCTTATTGTTGATCAATCACAGGCCGATATTGACAAAAGAATATTGTTAGGAATTGTTCCTATTTGGTGAATGCCCCTTCTATATGAGATCTATACCAAGTATATGCGGAATTTATTAAGATTTTTGGAAACCATATTAAATAGTAATCGTGATTGATTACTAAATTGGTGATAAGTACCTCTACAAACCTTTCTACATGGGCTTCTAGATCTTCATTGATAGATCCACAAAATCTTAGAAGGTTAGGTGGAATTGATGCCCCTTGTAATCCTTAAGGTACCACAATTGGTAATCCCCTAGGTAACATTATTGGGTCGATTTGGATATTGGTTTGGAAGTTGTGGTTTTCTTCATTGGCTACACTAACCCTTGGAGTTGGAATTAATAAAGGCTTTGAAGGCTGTCTTCTTCCGTGGTCCATCTCTATAGAAGCTTGTGATATCTTATCACCAATTCTTTCTAATACATGGGTTTCTACAGCTATAGGCTCAATATATAATTCGGATTGTAAAACACGTCTAGATCACAAAACAAGGCTAGTAAGAGGATGAACTACCTTAAACTTAATCCTAGGTGGCATACAATTAAGTATATGGTTTCTATATAATTCTCTTACAAAAAAAAGACTTAGTAGGTGATTTAAAGCAAACCAAGTAGATTCTAAACTATTTTTATTTTTATTTTTTGAATTAACATAAAATTCTTTCTCTTCTTACCTATTTGTAAGGCATGTGGTTTAATTATATACGAAGATGAAATCTCGTGCCGATCTCAAATTAGTGGTATCACTCAATAATTAAATTTTTCTTACAAGTGATGCATGAGGTTCAATTAAATACCAAGTTAAAATCTCGTGCCAATCTTAATATTGCAGAATCACCCGTTAATTGAACTTAAGTCATAATTTATAGATTGGAAAACAAGGCCAAGAGTAGTACAAGTAATTTTAAAATTTTAAAATATGGATACTACAAAAATCAGATTGATTGGATAAAAGACAACCTGTAGGGCAACATGCAACAATTAACTATACTTCATGGGGATCATCACTTCCAACAAGTACAGATTCAACACCAAAAAGAAGTCATGCCGGCTATCAATCCGACTTTACTTCCTTACAAAACATCTAAAAATTGAAGCGCCTATCACAAACACAACGAAGTTCTCTTTACAAAAGAGATAGATTGGAAAATTTCTTTGTACATATAATTGAATGTTTCAATATTCAATTACACTACAAGGTGATAAAATAGTTTTAGATGTTACCTATAGGATAGCAAGTCCTGCCGTTGTCGTGGTAGAGAGAATCTGCCTCAAGAAAGCACTGGGCTTCTGGTTGCAACTAAATATTCAATCAAGATCCAAAATAATAAAATCCTCAAAATTTATATAAAAGTTTTTCTTTTAGGGCTATTACACCTAATACATAAGCCTTATTTTACAAAAACACTCAACTATATCAAAATACTCTAAATCCTCATTCACCTATAGGAAGGATTTTTTTTTTCAAACTTTATTAACCTATAACTCTTAATCTAACTATTTAAATCTACTAAAATTTCACATGAAGTATTGATGTGCTCTTATTAGTTAGCACAACAAATTCTAATTGTTGATTCTTTATTGATCTTTAGATATTGTAAAAACCCTTATAGTAGTTTTAAACCCTTGTTTTCAAACATCCGAGTATTAAATTCTTCATATCTCACAAATCCAATGTCAAATGCTATTAAACTTTGATATATAGCTTCTTAGCACAAAGATTTACCATTTTGGAAATTTTTAGAAAAACATTCGTCTAGAAATTCAAGATATGGCAAAACCCATCACTATGAACAAAACGGCCTACTTACTGCCTTGAAATTCGAATTACTGTCTTTGACTCCCAATATCTTCCTCTTCTGAACTCTTATTGTAAAAATTCTTCTACATCAGGTGTAGAGCTTAAAATCATCTCTTTAGCCGCATCTCTTGATTTCCAAAAGCTCTCATTCAACTGATCTAATCCTCGATAGAAAGACAGTAGGTACAAATTGCACATTTTAACTTCAAGCGCCTACTTCTCCCCCATAAAAACTCCAAATCTTTCAATTTTTACTCCAAAATTGTAGTCCAAAAAACAAGCTTTCTAATCCCAGTCTCTGATTTTCAAATTGCTTCCTTGAAGTTGCCGAAACTCTTCTTCTTGCTGCAGGCAGCCTCCTCAAAACCCATTGGGCATGGTATTCAACTAATAGGAATGAAGAATTTCACCCCTTGTCTTCATTCATCTTCACTTTGTCTTCATCCTTCCAAATAGGCCTCTTAGTAGTTTAATTCTTCTTCTTTGGACCTCAATAGCCTCTCAAGGCTTTATACTAAATATTTAGGCTCTATATAATTTAAAAGCCATAACCAAACTAAGTAAAATCTAAAATAAAGTTTCTTACACCAACCCCCTTTAATTTACTTTACTAATCATTCTAATACATATTTAAACCTATAAACATATTATACATTTTGAGTGGATTTTACATACTGTAAGCAATTATAGTACAACACCGTGCTCCCTACTAAATGTACCTAAAATTTAAAATTAGAGAAAGAGCTAAGGTTTGGAACCTACCAAGTTTTTCTTAGCTATGCTCCGAATCGATTTATACTTGCCTCGTCAATTCACTCCTCAATCCAAGTTATAAGGTGGCCTCAATTAAGAGTTGCTTATAAATTGTGGTGTGAAGTATAAGGAGCAATAAACAATAATGAAAGGGAAGAACAACACAAAACAAGTAAAATATGTGCAATTAAATAATTGCACACTACAAAACTAGTCATAGTCTGTTCATTAGATTTTCACCTAGTAAAAAGTAAAAAGTAAAAAGTAAAAATTATATTTTCAAGTAGATAATTCTTTTATCTTTTCAATGATGTAAAAAACATATAAATCTAAATTACTATGAATAAGTTATGATAATTCAAAGTTAGAAGATAAATAATGGAAAAAATTAAGTAGAAATTTTTACCTCAAGGATAACTTGTTACAAGATCATGGGTTCGAACCTCACCAAGGTTCACAAGTAGTGTATAAGGGTGTCGTAGAGGGGCCACGAGGCCTTAGTCTTATCCTCCTACCTACATCCAAGGTGTCACAACCCATATGAGACTTGTGCACCTCTCTTCCTACAAGGACTACACTAGCTGCTGGTCCTCCTATTTTATACTAGTAGAACTAATAATTTTGCAATTTTGACTTCAGCATGGTGTTTAAAAATACCCTATTAGCCTAGGGACCTTGTATGGCCTTCAAATCTTGCTCCATTTCTTCATAATGGCTCCCAAGGTGGTAAAACTCATTTTTACCAAAGTCTTCAAAATTGCTCTAAAAATTCTTAATAAATTCTAAATAAATTCTAAATAAATTCTAAAAATCTCTATAATATTTCTAAGATGAAAATATCAATTTAAAACTATTTTATTTTACCTTAGAAATTTTTTATAATTATAAAAATCAATAAAAATCAACTCAAAATCTTATTTTCTACAAAAATAATTAAAAAGACATGAGATTTCTTTCTTATGCTTCTTCTACTTAGTAAGTAATATTCATAGGTTTTTAATGAGTAATACATGTAGTTAGAAGTCCAATGTAGACATTGGTCTCAATAACTAACTCTTAATATTTAATAATAAGTAAAAATACTAAACCAGCTAAAATAATTACCTCCAAAATTTATTAAGACTTTATTTTTGTAACTTTTCCTTCTAATAAGACTTTCATATTTTTAAATACTTTTAAATTCTAATAAATACTTAAATAGTCAAAAAAACTCTCTAACCATTGTATTTATATAACTAAATGACTTAAGACTATATTTTTAACTAATACACCAATTATGATCCATTGGTGGGAGTTCCACTGTTGGATTATCAACTTTTGAAAAATCAAAAGTATCAAGTTGTAGATAGTAATCATAATTAGCAAAGAAAGATATTTGTTGCATAGAAGAATCTATCGTTTTATTATAAGCAAACTTTGCTACTAGTAAGAGAGTTGTCCAATCATCTTGTTGGTAATTGATGGTACATCTCAAATATTGCTCTAAGACTTGATTTACATGCTTTGTTTGTCCATTAGTTTGAAGATGGAAAGCTGAAGATAGCTTTATATCCACCTGTAAAATCTTAAAAAGTGTTCTTTAAAGTCTTAACACAAATTGCGTCCGATTATCTGATATAATATCCCTTGATAATCCATGATAGCGATAGATGTTGTCAAGGAAGAGGTTAGCTGTTTCTTCACCTGTGATAGATTTTATACATGGTACAAAATGTGCCATCTTGGTGAAACGCTCTACAATAACAAATATAGAATCATATGAACTTGAATTTCGAAGACCTCTGATGAAATTCATAGAAATATAAGACCAAGATTGTTTTGGTATAGGTAATGGTTAGAGAAGTCTGTAAGGTGGATGACGAGGAATTTTTGATCTTAAACAAACATTACATGATTGCACAAACTCTTTAACAGCCTTCTACATTTGAAGCCACTAAAAATCTCTCAAAATTAGCTCCAAGGTCTTATTATATCCAAAATGTTCAACTGTGGGGAAGTTGTGACAAGCTTCAAGAGCACGTAGTCGTACTTCACCTTTTGGGACGTATAAATATCCTTCAAAATAAACTAAGTTGTCCTTGAACTTGAACTTTGAAGTATCATGAGATTTAGATGAATTATTCTTAATATCATGAACAAGAAGATCTGAGGGCATACTTAATTAGATTTGCTTGAAAAATATTAAATCAATAGTCAATGTTGATTTTATTACTCGAATATGAAATTGCTTTGATTTCACAAAGATTATTCTTTGTTGATCAAAAGCTGCATTTTTTTCTTTTAGTATAAGATAAAATTGTCTAGAAAGAAAATCAATCAGACCTTATTGTTTTTTTGGCCCATAAGTGATAATGAACTCAAATCTTAACAAAAACATGTTCCAATGAGCTTGACAACAATTTAACATACGTGCTAACATGAATTACTTGAGATTTTTGTGATTTGTATATACAATGACTAGACTAGTAGCGCCTTCTAAATAGTAGCACCATTCTTGAAAAGAATCTACAATTGCAAGAAGTTTATTATTATGGATTTTGTAATTGATCTCTGCTACTGGAAATTTTTTGGAATAGAAAGCTATTGGATGGAATTTGTCATCTGCTCCCATTTGTGATAATATTGCACCCAAAGCAAAGTTTGATTTGTTTGTTTCTATAAAAAAATACTTTGGAGAATTCAATGCAATACAAGATTGGTACAAAAATAAAAGCTATTTTTAATGCTTCAAATGATGCTTCTGCTTCCTTACTCCGCTTGAGTTTGTTTTTACAAATTAGACGTATAAGTAGAGCTACAATTTAAAAAAAGTTCTTGATAAAGATTTTATAGTAATTGAGAAATTCTAAAAAGCATTGTATATCTCTTATTGTTCTTGGAATCTTCCAAACCATGATTGTTTGGACTTTCTTAGGATCCATCATAAGACCATTGATTCATCATTTCAACCATTGATTCATTATTGATCTTTAGATATCGTCAAAATCCTAGCAGTAGCTTTAAATCCTTATTTACAAACACCCGTGTACTAAATTCTTCATATCTCACAATCTAAAAGTCCAAATGCTATGAAAATTTGATGTATAGCTTTTTAACATAATAATACACCTTCTTGGAAATTTTGAGATATGGCAACCTCTCAATCTCCAAAAGCTTTCATACAACTCCTCCAATCCTCAAAAGAGTGACAGTATATCTCATATTAACACCTTATCTTCAAATGGCTATAACTTCTTCACCCTAACTCCAAATCCTCTAATTTTTGTACACAAATTGTACCCAAAATCCTAAACTTTACAACCCTAGTCTTTGTTTTTCTAATGGCCTCCTTGAAGTCGCCGAAATCCTTGTTAAGGTCGGAGGCAGCCTCCTCAAAGCCCATTGGACATGGTATTCGACCAATAGGAATGAAGTTTCCCATTCCTTGCCTACATCCGACCATGCCTTCATTTCATCCCTCCCAATTAGCCTCCTACTAGCTTATATTTTCATCTTTAGGCTCCCACCTTCTCTCAAGGCTTCATACTAATCATTTAGATCTTATAATTTTTAAATATCATAATCAAAACAAGAAAAATAAAATAAAGTTTCTTCTATCAATCCCTTTAATTTATTTTACTAACCATTCTAACACATATCTAAATTTAAAACCTATTATGATTTTTGAGTGGATTTTACATACTGTAAGCAATTTCAGTACGACAGCATATATAAAAGCTTTTGTACCTATAAGTATGGATTTTATTATATTAGACTTATAGCTTTTTGCCTGGTCGATAGGATATTTAATAATATTTTGAAAAAAGTCAAGTCTACAAGAATTCCAATCTATTTGAGGGTTATATTTTTCTAGCCATGATAAATCTAAAATAAATAGATTACAGAATGATTTAATTATATTAAAAGTTATGTAGCTATTATGACCATCTATTGTTACTTTTACAAGACAAGTTTCATGAGTGACATCTCCAAAAGACAATGAACAAGTATCTATGACTTCTACATGTATGGATTTAATTTTCTATATTGAAAATATTTTATGATTTTTAACAAATTGTTCATCTAGAAAGCATGCTGAGACTTTTGAATTTAATAAGGCAGAGGCTCTATAGTTTTTTGGTCCTAAATATATATCTATTATAAAACAAAGAGAGGATTCTAAGGAGAAAATAGGACCTTCACTAGGAATTGTACAAGGTTCCAGCTCCATGGTCCCTATTATAGCTGGACAAATTTATTTTCCGACATGTTCTCTTCTTTGATAATTGTACTCCTCATTTTGTAATTGTGTTGTTTCTTCCGACAATGTTAAACAATGTCCTTAGGTTTTTTACAATATAAACATTATCCTCCTTGACAACACTGTCATACTGCATTTACATGCAGTGTGTAAAAATATTATATATCTTGTATCTATTGTTATTACATGTGTGAATGTTAGAGGTTATTTTAGAAGATATTATAAGAAGAGGATTTATTTTAGCTGCTTAGTTAGTGAATTAAGATGGCTATTTGTTTTTGTTTCTACCTTACTTATATCCTAGAATAGATTCTTTTGTAATTAGAAGAAAGGTAAAGGTTATTTTCTCTTTCTTGTTGACTTTGAGGTAGAATGGACCTTATGAGGGATAAAAAAGAAGAGCATGGGGTGAATAGGGCCTGCCCAATAAGATTTGGCTATCCATGTGGACATGTCATAGATTGATATGGAAAGAAAGGAAAATATACTCCTCTTGCTAGACCCAAGATTTGGCAATTTTTTAGCAATGAATTTTGGAGAGAGATAGCTCTGAAGATAAAGAAGCATTTGTAATGAAAATTGAAGTGTATGTTCTTTGAGTTGTGAGAATTTTAGAACCTATTCACTTGCTTATATTGGAGTTGTGAGCAAAATGTTATGCTTATTTTAGTAGAGTGAGGTCTGCTACTATTGAAAAGTGATGGTAGAAACTTTGATCTACCATTGCAAGTTTGATTTCAAGTCTTTCTTAGTGAAACTTATTGAGAGTGGAAAATTGTGCTAGCTTTCTATCAAGACATTTCTTGTAGCATTTGGAGTTGGAGAAGAAAAGTTGTGAGCTTGAGAGTGGGAAAGGGTTTGTTGCCACCTGACGAAGAAGGGCAGAGACTTTGTTCAACCACCCAAGTCAGACAATCTCTTTAATCTTTTTAATATTTTAAATGCTTATAGTGGCTTATATAAGCTTTCCATGAAAACAAAAATTAATACATTAGAAGCTTTAATGAAAGTTTTATGAGCCGTAAAGTGTCAAGAGGGCAAATTCTTCCTAGGGTTTGAAGAGTAGAATCAACTAGCTATAAAATCTGGAGTTTGAGAGGCATGTATGCAAAATTTTAGAATAAGTTAGATAATAGAGTGAGCTTTCTAAAAAGCTATTGCATGCCCAATTTGGAGGAGGAAAGTAATCACAATGAAGGCTGAAGTGAAGAGGAGCTTTGCTGCATTTGTATTTGTTGGAAAATTTTGGTACCTATTTCTTTTAGCCATAACTTTTAAACAATAAGTCATCTATTTTTGAAATTTTGATATGTTTTGTAATGAATCATTAGCTTTCTATAGGCTATAAGCACGCTTGATTTGACCTTTGGATGAATTTTTAGTGATTTATTTAATTTCAGCTTATTGTATAACTTATATTCCTCATATGCGGTTGTATTTTGAGGTATACTTGAATATATACACACTTTGCTTATACTTATTTTACAAATATATATACTTGTATTTATATTAAATATTTATATAAGTATTCTATAAGTATTATACATAATATTTGTATAAGTATTTATACAAGTATTTATATAAATATTATACCAAGGATTATATATTATTTTATATAAGTATTATTCAAGGATTTATACTTTATAATTGTACAAGTCTTGTACAAATATAATATAAGTATAATTTGTAAGCTTCAACAAATATTGTGCAAGTATAGAAGATACTTGTATAACTCCCTCTCATGTTCCGTGCTAGTTCTAGTAACAGCTAGGAACCCAGCATTTTTCCAAGGCAAATTCTCTCTATCTGACAACACCAAATCTTTTCTTGTTCAATAAGAGGTTTAAAATGTACCACATCAATTTGCATGTCTTCTACTTCCGAATGTATGTTTTGTGAGGATGCTGATGTTGCCATTGAATAATAACGTTGAGGCTCTCTTGTATAGTTCTTGCATCAAAACTCAAAAAGTTGATTGTCACACTTCACAACAAAATCAATTATTTGACTTTATATTTGACAATCAATTAAATTAAGCATTAATTTTTTTATTGCATATTGGAATCCGTAGAAAAATTGGGTGATGAGTGTTGCATCATCCCACTTGATATTGGTTGCTAGTTGTCAAAATTGTGAAGTATATAATGACACTGATCAATTGCCTTATTGTAGGATGCGAATCTTATTGGTTGCAATATGGATTGCATCATGTTCTCTATACATAGATCAAAATTTTGCTAAAAATGCCTCCAATTTATCGAATATTGAATCACGTTGTTCAAGAAAAGATGAAAACCACAATAAAATAGAACCCAAAAGAAACCTTCTAATAAACTTAACTTGAGATCCTTACGTAGGATAACTCTGAGGTTGAAGTTCAATCACCAATTATACCTGATTGATAAATCCTTGAAACTTAGATCTTGTGCCATCAAACTTCTCAAGCAAACTAATATTTGGTTCTCTAATATTTGAATGGTACTCTATCATAGGTGAAGTAGTATGATTTGATGTAGATATTGACGTAGCTCCAATCATCTCTATATCTTCACTTCCTGCTAATCTTGTTACTCTTTGTGGTGGTAAACTGAGTTGATGCATTGTAAGCATTAGCTCTCTCATTTGTTCTTGTATTTGTGCCATTGCATTCTTTATTTTCACAAGCTTTTCCATGATAATACATTAGAAAGGAAGGTGTCTACTCTCACTTCAAGAAATGCAGAATAACACACTTAAAAGAAAAAATTCTAAAAATAATATCAATTTAGAAGTGGATACTCTACAACTTCTAATATGCTTATGTCTTATCAAGAAAAAGGGGTAATCTACTCTTAATCAAGAAAAGACAAAACTCTCATATTATATGTATATTCTTGTCAATCTGTCAAGAACAAGAACTCGATGAAAGAAAATAAACATATGAAACTTCTATTAAGAAATATAACAATATAAAAGTAAGGAAGTATGTATATTAAAAGAAACTAAAATGGCTATTGCCACAAGACAAGAAAACTATAGATTCTTGAATCTAGACTAAAAGCAAGAAAGAAGTTGATAAGAGTGAAGAAGGCTTCACTCTTGTCTCTTTAAATACTATCTAATTAAGAGCTACGTGGCAATATTCTACAAGACCTCCTATACATGTCTAATTTATAAGACACGTATCAAACTTGTACGACAAGTTTTTCACATGTGTGCCACGTATTTGACTTATTCCGCAAGCTACCAACATGTGCAATACATGGCTAGTTTGTTCTACAAGCTATCAATATGTGCGCCATGTGGCTAGCTTGTTGATCAAGTTTTTAACCTACCAATCACCTATAGACATGTATAAAGGTAATTTTGTATCTATAAAGCTTTTAGAAAGCTTCTCTATCAGATATTATGAAATCAATTTTTTACCTATTTCTATTGGTCTATATTAATAAGATAATTATTGGAATAAATCTTATGTCCGTGATACCTTGGTATTGAGAGTGGCTAATCACAGTCGCATAAAGCCTATGGATATTCTTTGTAGCATTGATATTGTTATTGTCTGAATTGTATATAAGATTGATTATATTATTTTATGACTACAGAGTTTCACATTATCTTATCCAATTTTATTGGGTCGGTTGTGGCTATACCTAGCCAAAGCTAGGAACGATTGGAACCATAGAACATTGATTATTGGTAAGGATAGAGACAAGATTATTTGACAAATTTACCTAGTTCAATATCATGGAGAATCTCGAATTTTGAATTTCGAGGCGACAAACAAGAATGAGCATTAACTTGATGCAAAATATGATGAAGTTATCAATTCAATGAAAATTGATGATAATACAATTTACGCACAGAAGTAAGGTGTATTATATCAATATGGAAGATCCAAAGAATATTTAATATATCTGGAGGACATAGCAAATTCCAATCATGCTATCACTGATTGAATGAATAATCCCGTGGTTAATGAAGATTATATATTAGAACCAAAAATGAATAATTTTAATTTATCAATTTATATGAAGTATTCAAAGCAGAAGAGGAAAATTAAACTAGAGGTTGTTGCAGAACCTGTGTGCCAAATCGTAAATCTTAGCACCAATGAAACATCCTAGATTTTAAAAATATACACCAGTATTATTGATATAGAGCTGAGAAATTGAAAAGAATCCTTTCTAAGTCATAAATCTGCTTTTGCTTGATTGTATGCGGATTTAAAAGATATTCGTGCCAAAGTTTGTAAGCATCAAATTACCTCAGAGGAGGATACTATATCAGTTCATCAAAGACAATTCCGCCTTAATCCAAAATATTTTCTCATGGTAAAAGAGGAAGTACATAAACTTTTAGACATGAGCTTCATATATCCAGTATTGTATAGTGAATGGATTTCACCAATTGTGATAGTATCGAAGAAGAATCAAAAAATCTGAATCTGTCAAGACTTCCATAAATTAAACGTGGCAACCAAGAAGGATTATTTTTCTTTATCTTTTATGGATAGTATACTAGACGTAGTATCATGACATGAATGTTATTCCTTTTTGGATACATTTTTGGATTACAATCAAATTAAAATTATAGCAGAGGATCAATTAAAAACTATTTTTATCATAGATTGGAGCACATTTGCTTATAAAATGATGCTATTTGGATTATATAATATGCGAGCCATATTTCAAAGGATAATAATACAAGCATTTCAAGATTATTTACGATTATCAATGGAGATATTTTTAGATGATTTTTATACATTTAGTACGAAAGCTAACTATTTGGAATGTCTTAGTCAATGTTTGGATCAATGTGATAAGTATGGAATATCTTTGAATTCTGAGAAGTGTCAATTTGGAATACATTTGGAAAAGCTTTTGAGACATATTATTTTTGTGGCTGATATTGCTACTGATCCAGATAAAGCTACTCATATATTGGCCTTACTAAAGCCAGAAATAATGTCAAGTGTTCTTGATTTCATAGGCCTTGTCAGCTATTATTGGCTATTTATTGATTCATTTGCAATCATATGTTAGCCTCTAACTAATCTCTTAAAGAAACCACCATCAAATAGATATAGTCCAATTTCGACCAAGGAATGTACAATTGCATTTGAAGAATTGAAATACAAACTAGTGTCTGCATCAATATTGATTGCACTGTGCTAGACAAAACTATTTCATATTTATATTGTTGCATCTAATATTGCTATTGGATGTGTACTAAGTCAGAAGGATGAAAAAGATTTAGATCATCCAATATATTATACTAGCCAACAATTCATTGTTGCAAAACAAAATTATATTACAATTGAATAAGAAGCCTTGGACATGATCTACTTTGTATATAAATTTAAGCACTATCTACTTAGTTATCAATTTGTGTTTTATGTCGATTATGATGCTCTTAAGTATATGGTTAATAAACCTCCATTGAGTAGACACATTGCTCGATGGATGTTATTCCTTCAAGAATTTAATTTTACTACTAATGTTTGACTATGAAAAAAATATGCCAATGTGGACCATTTATCTCGTTTGACTAACATATTGGAAAATGAACCTATCAATGATACATTTTCTAATGCAGAATTATTTGCTATGGATGTAATTTTATTGGAATATAGTGAGTTGATTCAATATTAACATTTCAAACATTCATACTTATTTATATTGAGAAACTTAAGCGGTGCTTGATTTTGAAAAGTACTCTATATACAATGATCGGTGATGTTTTGTATAAGCAAGAGAAAGATAGAATATTACGTCGTTGTATATTTTAAAATAAAGTATATATCAAATTAGAAGGTTGTCACCTTGATAGTTGCAATGGATACTTTGCCGATGATAGTAGTGCTTGAAAAGCTTTAATGGCTGGTTATTAATGGCCAACAATATTTTTTGATATACACCAAAATATTGACACTGTGATCTTTGTTAGTATATTGATAGATCTATTGGTACTTCTGCCATGTTGTTGGTACCAATTTTGGCACAAGCACCATTTGAAAAATGAGGTATTGATTTTATAGAACCAATTGCATTAACCTCACAAAATGGACATAAAAGATATATTTTGGTAGCAACTAATTATGTAATAAAATGGATTGAAGTGGTGGCAATAAAAAATGATAATGCTAATACAATAGCCATATTTTTATATCAAGAAATTATCACTCACTTTGAATGTCCCAAAGAATTGATTAGTGATTGCGGCATCCAATTTATTAATTCTATGATTTCAGCCTTGACAAATAAAAATGAGATCAAACATCAAAAAACCACGCCATATCACCCTCAAACCAATGGGCACACTAAAAAGACCAACAGTGTCACGTTGTAAATTAAAATATAGTATGAAAGATATAAAAGAATGTGTTAAAATAAAAAGATTAAGATTAAAAGAAGAGGGGTTGTGATTATAACTACATTATCTTGGATGTTATAATATTTATCACAAGCTCAGGGATGATAGGTAGGCCAAACTACTAATTTCTTCCTGAGATTTTCACTAGCAATACCAAGTCATGAAGCCAAGGATTTCTACAGTGAAGTCAAGTGGATTCAAACTCACGTCAACTCCAAAGTAGCTAAGAACTTAACCACACAAGCTTCTTTGACTTGGCAATGTAGAATGTAATTTTTTCTTTTCTATCACTAATCTAATCTAAATTATTTCTTTCTACTTATTAGATTTTCTTTTATTTTATCTTAGATCTATTTTACCTTTATTCTCTTCTATTTTAAATGTGAACTTAAATATTGTGGACTAAAATTAGAAGAAAAGTTGGTAGAAAAATGATAGTAAGAAGGTAGAATAGAAATTTACCTTAAAAAGTGAGATTTTTTCAAATTAATCCAAGATAAAAGATTAAAGAGGTGGAAAGATATAGATTGAGGTGTCCCTTTGACCAAGGGAAGAAGGGAGACCAGGCGGGGATGACAAGGAAGGGTCGTGAGAGAGAAAAGAGAGTTTTTTTGGAGAAAAATAGATTTTTTTATATAGGTAGTGTATATTTTTGTACGTAGAAGAAGCTTGGAGACGATTTTAAGTGCAAATTTTTATAAATTTGTAGTAGACAAGATAAAAAACATATAGAGGTAATTCTCATGTCTTTTGATTAAATATCAAGGAAGATATGAGTCGTCAAAGTTATAGGTGTTTAAGACTAGGGCAGTGAGGGTTACTAAATTTTGGGCCTTGGTTCTTGGGAACCACTTAGACGCTAGAAGCGAAATTTTTTGGGTTTTTGTTCCTTACAAAGTTAACTATTTTGTATCAAAATCTCAAGTCAATATGATCTTTGAGCAGAGAGTTATGAATAAAATTGTAATCGGATTTGGATAAAAAGAGAAATAGAATGAAGGCAGGATTGGAGTTTGTATGGGCAGTGTGTGTGTGTGGATTTTTTTTGGTATAAAGGGAATTAGAAGACAAATTTGAGTGTAAAATTAACAGACACTATCTATATAAGTTAGGGAAGAAATGAGAGCAAGTTTGATACTCATTCATTTTATGAATAAAATGTTATGCTCTTTCAAAGTAATAAGGATCTATCTCCAAATCAATGAAGTTTGAGGGAGCATATCTTTGTGATCAAAGTAGTATTTTGAATAAAATTTATTGAAATTTGTAGATATGTGAGTCTATTAAGTTGTATAAAAAATTAATTGCTATTAGAATTATATGTAAAGAATTATGAGAAAATTTGTGATTGGATCTAGAGTTGTTAGAAGACAAAATTAAAGAAGAAGGGTAGAGTATATAACTCTAGTTCAAAGAGGAATTTTGGAGCAAAAATTTGAGAAATTTTACAATATAAAATAAGCAATAAGCCTACTAAATATTAATACTTAGGTCTTTGTTAATGAGGAGCAATGAAGGTGTGAAGCAAAGGGGGTCTAGAATCAAAGGCAGCATGGAGGGATTACTTTGACAACATGGTTCTTTCTAACCACATGAGCTATAAACAAAAAGTTTATGGGATTTGCTTCCTTATTTTTTTAAGTACCTAATGTTCAAATTTTACTATAATTGATATGATATCCTAGGATTTATAATTGAAATTAGGGGTAGGTCTCTAAAGGCAGAATAGAATAGGGTTCATAAAGTATGTTTGTTTTAATGTAAATTCTTCAAATTTATGATCTCTTATGGATCTCATCTTACACTTAATTAACTGGAGGCACAAAAGATCCAATGTTTCTTAGGGCTAAGACTCTCATCACGACAACAATATTTTATACAAAGTTTCAACTAAGATGGTATCTAGTGTAGAAATGGATTAGAATACAAAATTCTTTGTAGCTTTGTAGGCATATCTTACTACATATAAAGTGACTACCAACTCCACACCATTCCAATTGGTGTATGGACAAGAGATAATATTACCAATTGAATTGGAAGTTTTGAGTTTAAGAATTGTATTAGATGAATATCTTGGTGATAAGGCATCCTTCCAATATCCATTAGCACAATTGAAAAAATTGGATGAAATTAGGGCTACGGCTCTTTCAACTATGGAAGCTACATAGCACTGTCGGGTAGAGAGATTTCGCCTTGGAAAAACACCGGATTTCTAGCTGCTACTAAAATTAATAAAAAATATAAAAAAAGCCATACAAGTATCTTCTATACTTATACAATATTAGAATATAATCCTTATATAAAAGTAGAATATAATCTTTATACAAAAATAGAATATAATCCTTATACAAAATAGAGTATAATCCTTGGTCTAATACTTATACAAATACTTGTATAAATATTATATAAAATACTTATAAAATACTTATATAAATACTTGATATAAATATAAGTATATATAATTATATAATAAATATAAATAAAGTATGTATATACTCAGGTATACCTCAAATACGACCGCATAAGAAGAATATAAGTTATACAATAAGCTAAACTAAATAAATCACTAAAAATTCATCCAAAGGTCAAATCAAGCATTCTTATAGCCTATGTAAAGCTAATAACTTATTGTATAATATATCAAAATTTCACAAACATATGTTATACCATTCAAAAGTTATGGCTAAATGAAATAAGTATTAAAATTTCCTAGTAAATACAAAGGTAGCAAAGCTCTTCTTCACTTCAGCCTTTGTTGTAGTTGCTTCCCTTCTCCAAATTAGACATGCAATAGCTTATTAGGAAGCTCACTCTATCATCTGACTTGTCTTAAAAATTCGCATGTATATCTCTCAAACTTCAGATTTTATAGCTAGTCGAATATACTCCTCAAATCCTAGTGACAATTTGCCCTCTTGATACTTCACGGCTCATAAATCTTTCATAGAAGCTTCAAATGCATTGAATTTTGTTTTCATAGAAATCTTATATAAGCTACTATAACCACCTAAAATATCAAAAAGATTAAAGAGATTGTCCGACTTAGGTGGTTGAACAAAGTCTCTACCCCTCTTCATCTAGTGGTGGCAGATCTTTTTCCACTCTCAAGCTTACAACTTTCTCTCTTCAATTCCAAATGCTACAAGAGATAGTTTGATGGAAAGCTAGCACAAATTTCCACACTTTCTACAAATTTCACCAAGAGAGAGTTGAAATCAAACTTGCAGTGGCAGCTCAAAGTTTCTACTGTCACCTTTTGATAGTAATAGACCTCATTCTATTTAAACAAGCATAAATTTTTGCTCACAACTCCAATACAAGCAAGTGAGTAGGTTCTAAAATCCTCACAACTTAAAGAATATCTCCCATAATTTTTATTATAAACGCTTCTATATCCTTGGAGCTATCTTTCTTCCCCATTCCAAAAATCGCCAAAAATTCACTTCTTATTTAATAGCATTGAAATTTGTACCACTACAATCTTAACTTCAAAGTGCTTATACACCAAAAATCCTACTATTAAATAGTCACCATTCACTAAGAAATGCCTTTCTAAACATGAGGTATATGAAACTGCCAAGGCAGTGAACCACTTCCTAGTATAAAATTCACTACAAATTCAAATCAAGTCTAAATTAAAAGTGCAATAGCTTATTGAAAAGCTAATATTAGGATATACCAATGTAAAAAGTTTTAACTTAAAATATACAATACAAAAAAATTGATTGATGCAAACCTGACAATAAATCAACATGCACTCAATAATGAATTTTTTTTTGAATACCTTATGAATTGAGAATTTGAAAACCTTTGTATACACCAATAAAGAAGAGATGTAGGAAACTTATCAATGATGAAGATTAACTTTGATTTTTTCACCCAAAAAGACCAAGCAAAATGTGAATTATAACATACTAACTCCACATTCACATACACAATTAAAAGCACCACCTCTCAACAAACATACTATTTATGTGAGGATAAAATTCACTCCTCAATCCAAGTTATAAGGTGGCCTCAATTAAGAGTTGCTTATAAACTATGGTGTGAAGTGTAAGGAGCAATAAACAACAATGAAGGAAAAGAACAACACAAAACAAGTAAAATATGTGCAATTAAGTAATTGCACACTACAAAACCAGTCATAGTTTATTTACTAGATTTTCACCTAGTAAAAAGTAAAAGTAAAAAGTAAAAATTATATTTTCAAGTAGATAATTCTTTTATCTTTCCAATGATGTAAAAAACATATAAATCTAAATTACTATGAATAAGTTATGATAATTCAAAGTTAGAAGGTAAATAATGGAAAAAATTAAGTAGAAATTTTTACCTCAAGGATAACTTGTTACAAGATCACGGGTTAGAATCTCACCAAGGCTCACAAGTAGTGTATACGGGTGTCCTAAAGGGGCCACGAGGCCTTAGTCTTATCCTCCTACCTACATCCAAGGTGTCACAACCCATATGAGACTTGTGCACCTCCCTTCCTACAAGGAGTGTACTAGCTGCTGGTCCTCCTATTTTATACTAGTAGAACTAATAATTTTACATTTTTGACTTCACCATAGTATTCAAAAATACCCTATTAGCCTAGGGACCTTGTATGGCCTTCAAATCTTGCTCCATTTCTTCATAATGGCTCCCAAGGTGGTAAAACTCATTTTTACCAAAGTCTTCAAACTTACTCTAAAAATTCTAAATAAATTCTAAAAATCTCTATAATATTTCTAAGATGATAACATCAACTTAAGACTATTTTATTCTACCTTGGAATTTTTTTATAATAATAAAATCAATAAAAATTAACTCATAATCATATTTTCTATAAAAATAATTAAAAAGACATGAGATTTCTTTCTCATGCTTCTTCTATCTACTTAGTAACATTTATAGGTTTTTAATGAGTAATACATGTAGTTAGAAGGCCAATGTAGACATTGGTCTCAATAACTAACTCTTAATACTTAATAATAAGTAATAATACTAAACCAACTAAAATAATTGCCTCCAAGACTTACTAAGACTTTATTTTTGTAACTTTTCTTTCTAATAAGACTTTCATATTTATAAATACTTTTAAATTCTAATAAATACTTAAATAGTCAAAAAGACTCTCTAACCATCATATTTGTGTAATTAAATGACTTAAGACTATATTTTTAATCAATTCACTAATTAAAATCCATTGGTGGGACTCACACTACCTCCACTTGTTGCTCTACTTGCAACTCCACTAGAAGCTCCAATTGATGCACCATCTATAATTCGTCCTTTAATTCTCTTGCCTTCCTTCTCTATAAGTCAAATAAATCCAAAAAAATCTCAATAATCTTCTAACTCAAGTTTTTCATGTTGGATTCACCAAATTATGTTGTATGTCGGGAAGTCTTGCTTGAGAATGCTCTAGGCACTTGGCTGTGGAAGATAAAAAAAAAATATATAACAATAACTAGTCCTAATCTCTTTAATCAATTTCTAAATAATTCTTAATCAAATCTTAATTAAATCCTAGTCAACCCTGGTCAAATCCAAACAAACCCTAAAACAAATCCTAACTAAACTCTAATCAACCCTGGTCAAATCTTAACAAATCCTAAAATCCTAATTAACCTTGGTCAAGCTCTAATAAATTCTAAAATAAATCCTAACAAATCCTAAAACAAATCTTAACTCAATCCTAATCAATCTTAATCAAATCCTAAAAAATTCTAAAAAAAATTCTAATTAAATTCTAGTCAATCTTGGTCAAATCCTAACAAGCTCTAAAATCCTACTCAATCCTAATCAAACCCTAACAAAGCCTAAAAAAAATCCTAATTAAATCCTAATCAATCTTAATCAAATCCTAACAAATCTTAAAATAAATCCTAATTAAATCCTAGTCAACCTTGGTCAAATCCTAACAAATCCTAAAATCTTAATCAATCTTAGTCAAATCCTAAAATCCTAGTCAATCTCGATCAAATCCTAACAAATCTTAAAATAAATCCTAATTAAATCCTAATCAATCCTGGTTAAACCTTAAAAGATCTTAAAATAAATCCTAATTAAATCCTAATCAATCTTAGTCAAATCCTAATAAATCCTAATAAATCCTAATCAATTTTGGTCAAATCCTAACAAATTCTAAAATCCTATTCAACCTTAGTCAAATCCTAACAAACTCTAAAATCCTAGTCAATCCTAGTCAAATCCTAACAAAGCCTAAAACAAACCCTAACTAAATCCTAGTCAATCTTGGTCAAATCCTAATAAATCCTAAAATTTTAGTTAATCCTAGTAAAATCCTAACAAATCCTAAAACAAATCCTAACTAAATCCTAGTCAATCATAGTCAAATCCTAACAAATCCTAAAACCCTAATCAATCCTGATCAAACCCTAGCAAATCCTAAAACAAATTCTAACTAAATTCTAGTCAATCCTATTCAAATCTTGATAAAATCCTAAAACAAACCCTAATTAAATCCTAGTCAATTCTAGTCAAATCTTAACAAATCTTAAAACAAATCCTAATTAAATCCAACTCTAAACCCTAACCAAATCCTAACCAAGCCCTAAGCAATTTCTAAGGCAGTTTTAGAACCTCAATAACTATTGATTAATCCATTGATCTTATTTAAAAATTTATACACTCCTTAAAAACTAAGTTAGCAGCAAGCACATAAAATTTGAAGGGGATCAAATTTACTAGCAAGGAATTCAACCCAAAATTTCAATCAAGTGGCGGTTGGCCTCCTTCTTTTACCTTAATGCTGATTATCTAATGCCAATATCTTCTTTTTACACCATTTAGTTGCTTCCAATTTTCACATGCATGTAGGAAATTAAATCTTCTACACATATATATAAATTTCACTCCAATTCAATTAGTATATTGCTAGAAATCTTAGGAAACCTAATTGACCCTCAATTCCCAATTTCTGAGATCCCAACCCACATAAACTTCAATAATCTTTGATTGAATTGTTAGATCAATTTCAAATTCACAGCACCTTATAAACACTAATGTATGCACCAATTCACAGAATATCACTTGTAGATCTATAACCAATCTCACAAAATGTTCAAAAATATAAATCCTAATATATTTCATAAAATCAAAGTCACCAATATCAATTGTGACTTTGCAAAGCCATTACAAAGTCATTACCAACTTAAATCACTCCCAACTAATGCTCAAAGAAAAATCTTCTTGTTTGCTCTCTAATTCCACCTTTTAATCTCCAAAAAAGCCTTCAACTCGTCATAGGCATGCAGTTTTGTGCCTCAGGGTCAAATTTCAATCCCAGCTCATAACCGATCCTCTCCGGGTATCTATTTTGAGATTTTTGTCATAAATTATAAAAAAGGTAGTATTAACATCCATTAGTTTTACTCCCTTTTTACTATTATCTTTTTTTCTAGAATAAATTGCTACAATATTTTGAACTAAGATTTTTTATAATATACTATTTTTATATTCTTTCACCTAATAGTCACATTACATCATGACATCGTAAAAAAGAAATTTTTCCCAAATTTCAACAATTCATCACTTTTAATTCAATCATCCACATCTACTCTAAATTTATATGAAATACAAATATAGTCTTTACAGCTACCACTACAAATTTCAACCGTCGATCTTTATCGATCTTTAGATATCACCAAAATCCTAACAGTAGCTTCAAACCCTTATTTATAAATACTTGTGTATTAAATTCTCCATATCTTACAAACTAAAAGTCTAAATAGTATAAAATTTTAATATATAGCTTTTTAACGTAATAATATACCTTCTTAAAAAGTTTTAGATAAAATTTCTTCTAAAAGCTCAAGATATAGCAAAATCCATCACTATGAGCAAAATCGCCTACTTATTGCCTTAGAATTCAATCTGCTATTTTTAACTCCCAATATCTCCTTCTTTAAAACTTCAAATATAGTAATTCTTCCATATCAAGTGTAGAACTTGAAATCACCTCTCTTATTGCACCTCCTGATCTCCAAAATCTCTAATACAGCTCCTTCAATTCTCAAAAGAGTAATAATAGATACAATATGTATATCTTAACTTCAAGCGCCTATTCTTCATTCATAAAAATTCCAAAGATCTTGATTTTTATACCAAAATCATAATACAAAAAATAAGCTTTTTAATCCTACTCTCTAATTTTCAAATGGCCTCCTTGAAGTCACCAAAATCCTTGTTCTTGTTGCATGTAGCCTCTTCAAAGCCTATTGGATATGACCATTGACCAATAGGAATGAAGAACTTCACTCCTTGTCTTCATTCATCATCACTTTGTCTTTATCCTTCCAAATAGGCCTCTTAATAGTTTAATTCTTCTTCTTTGGATTCCAATTGCCTCTCAAGGCTTAATATTAAATATTTAGATTTTATATAATTTAAAAGCCATAACCAAATTAAATAAAAATCTAAAACAAATTTTCTTACACCAACTCCTTTTAATTTATTTTATAAATAATTCTAATACATATCTAAATTCATTAAACATATTGTGTATTTTGAGTGGAATTTATATATTATAAGCAATTACAATATGATAATATAAAGCTCCAGACCTTACTAATTCAAGAAGAGAAAGAAAGAGTGGTGGATGGAATGGTATGTGTGGCAGCACATGGAAAAAATATTGAAGTAGAAGTGAGGACCTTTGATTGTGCAATTGTACATGGAATTGATAGGAAAGATAAGGTAGGAATGGATTATATTCAACCATTTTGGATTAGAGCTACCACAAAGACAAGGGTGAAATTTGGAAGATTAGATGATTCCATATTGGCTCTTGAGGACCATGGCTCAGAGATAAACAGTATGTTTTGAAATATTTATGAGAAGAATAAATGGTCAATTGATACTAATCATGGATGAATTATGAGGGCTACAAATTATAAGTGAGTACAATTATTTGGAGCTTATCCTGCAATTGCAGCAAAGATTGGAGATGTGGAAGTAGAACAAAATTTTTTTGTTCAAAATAATTGTGCTTATCCCGTGATATTAGGATAGCCTTACATCATTGCATTAAGAATGGAAATCAAAGTGTTGAATGATGGATCTTATTATGCATGAATTCAGAGCTGTGATGGTAAGAAATTTGTATAATTTGTAACAGTGAAATCTGAGCATGAAGGGCATTGAGTTTGTCTTAAAGATGGGCCTTTGCTTAATTCTCTATACATTTTGGATTTTTGAATTGCACTTGTGAAAAATGGGGATCCACAGATATAGAAGGATCAAATAATTTTGAACTCCCCAATATACATAGTATTGAGAGTGGATTTGTTGGAATGATCAAGTGTGGGTTTGTGAGTTTCATGGATGTGAAAGATTTGGACCCTATAAATAAGAAGATGATTAAAAAGATGGAAAAAAATCTAAAAAGAATAAAGGTTTTTTTGAATGGTGAGTATATTTTTGGAATATATGAAGAGAAAGGCATTGGAAATGATATATTGTAAGTTTTATACAACTTGCAAATTGAAGAAGAAAAGAATGATGGTACAAATATTATGATTGAAATTCATTCAAGAGTATTATATAGAGAGATAATAGACACAATGGAGGGCAAAGATTTGTGCCAGAGCTATAGGTTGAATCTTGAGGCCATGATAAATATAAAATATAAATCAGTGGTCAAAAAGATTAAGTCTATAGCAATTCAACTTCTATTAGATATTGATGAGCATGTTAGATAAGTAGAGAAGGAACCAAGTTTGAGAGAAGCTAGGAAGATTGGATACAAGTTTATTAAAGAAACATTAGCAAACTTGAAGATTGGAGGGAATGAATTCTTATTAGAACAAGAAGAGAAGATGTTTCGAGAGATGCTTTAAAAACATGGAGATGCCTTTGCGTCTTCATCAAATGAGATTGGATGTATGTGACCAAGTTTAATTGTACCTATGGTTATATTTAAAGTGCTACATGTGCCATGGGATTTGAAGCCAATACCAATTCCAAAGGCATTACTTCCCAAATTGATTGACTTATTGAAGAAAAAAATGCACATGAGAATACTTGAGCCTTCAATGGCTCCATATTCTAATCGTTGGTTTATTGTTCTTAAGAAATCTAGAGCATTACAATTCATCCAAGATATGCAACCAGCTAACCAGGTTACAATTAAGAACAAAGGATCAAGACCAATTATAGATGAAGTGACAAAAGCATTTGTTGAACATGCCATAAATTTTATTAGAGATCTAGACTTTGATTATGATCAATTTCAATTGGCCATCAAAAGCAGAGACTTGACAATCATAAAGACTCCATTAGAATTGTTTTAAATGTGTACATTGTATAAAAATGCTATTAATTCAGTTGCACATATGCAAAATATAATAAATCAAATCTTGAGAGAATTTGTACCAGAGAAGACTATACCCTTTGTAGATGACATTCCTATCAAAAGGTATTAAGAAGAATATAAAGACTATTTTAAATGATGATGGTTGCAAAGTATTTTTAAAAATGCATATTAAAGATGTCGATAAGATTTTGGATAAGATTGAAGAGGCAAATTTGACTCTTTCAATTAATAAGTCTAAATTTGGTTTTGAAAAATTTTTGGTACTTGGACATCTTTGTAGATAGTATGGAAGAAGGCCTAAGCTTGAGAAAGTTGATGCTATTGCAAAAATAATGGCTTGCAATAATATTATTAAAATGAGAAGGTTTTTAGGAACATGTGTCTTCTATCAGATATGGATACATCATTTTCCTCACGTATTAGAACCTCTTTAAAAATTATTAAAGAAGGGAATCAAGTTTTTTTGAAAACAAGAGCAAGATTTGGTCATGAAAGACTTGAAGAGGATTTTGAAGTCACCTCCAATTTTAAAATAAGTTGAATATGATAGTAGAAGACTGGCGTTTGTAACAATTGACATAAGTCCAATAGCCATAGGATGGGCTATTGGCCAGGATGATATAAAGAGAAATAAATTTGCTATTTGTTTTGGAGCAAGGATTATTACAAAATGCCAGAGAGCATATCCTTAAGTAAAGAGAGAGCTTTGGGATACACATACTGCTCTAACGGCTGAAAGAAACTACTTGATTAGAGCAAATGTTATATTGGAAACTGATTGCTTATCTCTTCTTGATATGATCGCCAATTGCTCTTTACCAGTCATTGCCATACTTTGATGGATAGCATATATCAAGTCATTAAATCTAGCTTTGATGTACATTGCTGGAAAAATAAATCTCGTGGTGGATATGTTATCAAAGACCAAGTATTTTCATGAAGAAGAAATAATGGCTCCCATAGAGAGTGAAGACTTTTTGGAAGAGAGATATGTGTTGGCTATTGATAGAAAAAATTTAGCCAATGATATCTTGCCATTCAAAGCAAAGTTATATAAGAAAAGACTAAAGGATATTGGACCCTATTTGAGTACTTTGAAGAGGCAAGAGAGGTGGATGGATAAGACTTTCAAAGATATTACACATCAATCATATGGATATTTGTTGACAGATGGATTTCTTTGGAAGAAGGCAAAGAGAGCTGATGAATTATCTTTGAGAATAATAGATGATCTTGATATCAAAATCCGCGTGCTTAGAAAATTTTATGATGCACTTTGGGCTGGTCACAAAAGAATTTGGACCACTTATATAAAGATTAAGGAATGATATTGATAGAAGGGTTTATATAATGATATTGAAGAATTTGTGGCTTCATGTATCATATGTCAACTTTAATCTAAGGTCTGATATAGGGATGAATTACATCCCACTTATCCTCCTTCGATCCATTTCCAATAGATGATTGACTTGGTTGCAATGCCACTTGGAATTTGGGGAATGAAATATCTTATTTTGATAAGGGAAGAGCTTTCAAATTTTATTGAAGGAAGAACTCTTTAAACCAAGACTACAGAAAGAATTTGTAGATTCATTCTTGAAGATATTTTTAGCACATATAGAAGTATTGGAAGAATGAGAGCTAATAGGGATGAATTAGATATAGCTAAAATAAGATCATTTTTTCAGAGATATGATGTGCAACTAAGGTTAACAATTGCTTACAATCCTGAAGCCAATTGCAAAATAAAGAGGAGATATCCTCCTATTATTCATGCCTTGATTAAGGATTGTAAAGGGAAGCCCAATCTTTGGCCTAGGCTACTACCATTTATATTGTGGACTGATAGAACTACCCATAGCACTGTCACTAGATATATGCCAATTGAACTAATGTATGGACATAAGCCTATTATGCTTGGAAAAGAATCAGTTCCAACTTGGATATTTTTATCTTAGAAAGATGACATTATAAGAGAAAAGCTACTAGAACTTTGCATTCATTAGCTTAGAAGATTGCCTGAAGATATGCAAATAGCATTAGAAAGGCTTAAGGCTGCTAGATTAGATAATAAAGAGAGATTTGATAAAACCCATAGATTGAGGTCTAAGAAAATTAAAGAAGGTGATTGGATGTTAGTGTTTGAGAATACATTAAAACATCAGCATAGCACAATGAGGAAGTTTGCACAAAGATGGTTTGGACCATATGTGGTGGTTAAAATGCATACCAATACAACCTATTTGCTTCGAGAGTTGGATGGAACTTTATTGAAGATCCAAATAGCAAACAAAAGAATTAAAGCATACAAAAGAAGGAATGGAAAGTTTCACATTAATGATCTTGAAGAATTCTTAACTCCATCAGAAAATAAAAAAATTCCAGAAGGTGAGATAGAGATTGGAATGGAGAATGAAGAGGATTAAACTTGGTACATACCGGAGGATGTACATATTTAAAAAGAGTGCATGTCATACTGCATTTACATATAATATTTAAAAATATTATATTTTTAATTTATTTTTGTAATCTATGTATGGATGCTAGAGGCTATTTTAGAAGATATTCTAAAGGAAGGATTTATTTTAGCCACTTAATTAGTGAATTAGAATGGCTATTTGTTTTGTTTCTATCTTACTTTTATCTTAGAATAGATTTTTTTGTAGTTGGAAGAAAGATAAAGGTTGTTTTATCTTTCTTGTTGACTTTGAGGTAGCATGGCTCCTTATAAGGGATAAGAGAGAAGAATATGGGATAAATAAGGCCTATCCAATAGGATTTTGGCTGCCCATGTGGGAGTGGCATGGGCTGATGTGGAGGAGAAGGGGAGGATACTCTTCTTGGTGGAATTAGGATTTTCAATTTCAGAATATGCGATTATTAAGAGAAATAGCTCCGATGGTAATAAAGCTTTTGTAATGAAATTTGGGATACATACAAGATTTGAAGACAAGCTAGATGATAGAATGAACTTTTCAAAAAGCTATTGCTTGTTTAATTTGAGGAAGGCAAGGGATTACAACAGAAGCTGAAGTAAGAAGAGTTTTGTTGTCTTTGTAGTTTGCTGGAAATTTTTAGTACTTACTTCAATTAGCCATAGCTTTTAAATGGTAAGACCTCTATTTGTGAAATTTAAGTAGATTTTACAATGTATTCTTAGCTTTCTATAAATTATATGCACACCTGATTTGACATTTGGATGAAATTTTAGTGATTTATTTAGTTTTAGCTAGTTGTGTAACTTATATTCTTCATATGCGGTTGTATTTTGAGGTATACTTGAATATATACATACTCTACTTATATGTATTATATAAATATAAATATAAGTATATATATATATATATATATATACTTATATTTATATTAAATATTTATATAATTATTTTATAAATATTATATAAAGTATTTGTATAAATATTTATATAAGTATTATATAAGTATATTATGGAAGCTTGAATAAGTATTGTATAAATATACAAGATACTTGCATGGCTTCCTCCCATGTTCCCTATGAGTTCTAGAAGCAGCTAGGAATCCGGTGTTTTTCCAAGGCGGATTTTCTCTACTTGACAATAGGCTCCAATTCTCTCAATAATGGAGGTGGCGATTGAGGTTCTAGTTATGAGTATTGAAATAATGGAAGGAAGGAGTCTCATGGTGTTGAATGGTGTGATTTTCTATCTGAGAATATAGTGGATACCTGATTGTAGAAAATTTACTTGAAAATTATTGGCAAAATTCTAACAAGTGATTTAGTCTTGATAAAAAGGACAAATAATACAAAAATATTACAAAAGAGAAGTTTTATAGATAAAACCCTCTTGTATTCAAGTATGTTTGTACAAAAGGGGTTCAAATTTCCACAAAAATCCTTCAAAATTTTATTCACCCATAAAGACTTATTTCTTATTAAACTTTAGGATTCAATAACTCTTGATCTAATTATTTAATTTTTATAAAATTTTATTCAAAGTGTAGATAATATTTTTAAATTTCACTACAAAGAAGAATTAACCATAAATTCTCTTCTAATTGTCCGATATCTTAAAAACCCTAGTAGGTACTTAAAACCCTAGCTCAGAGATATGTGATTATTGTTTTCCTTATATCTCACAAATCCAAAATTCTAATGCCACAAAATTTTTAGACATAGTCTTGTGATATAAAAATATACTCTTTTGAAAATTTTGAGCTAAAAATCTATCAAATTGTTTAAGATATAGCTCAAAATATAACCACTAGTTAAGTGGGATCTTTTACTGCCCTTAGCTTATAAACATTGACTTCAACTTCTAATATCTCCTTCATCCTAGCTTGAATTTTAATAAGCTGTTTTTAAAAAATGTAGCCAAAAAAGTGTTCTTTCCAATCTTAGTCACCGATCTTCAATTGCTTTCTGTATGCACACGTTATCTCCAAAAGAATGATAGTAGATAGAATTTCAACATCCTAACTTTGAGCGCCTATATCTCTTTCATAAAAAATCCAAATCATGTAAGATTTGCACCAAAACCATATCCAAAAATCCAAAATTATTGACCTTAGGTTCTAATGTTTGACTCCCCTCGAAAAACATACCCCAAATCCTAATAAATCCTTGAACAGCCTCCTTGAAGCCCATTAGGCATGATTTTTGGCCAATAGGAATAGAGACTTCAATCATCTATCTCCATTCATTCACATGGATGGCTTAACTATCCTTTTTCACACTAAAAATCCTTCTTTAATCCTTTTTTTTATAAGATTCACTTAATATGTATTCTAAACACCAAATAAAAGAAGTAAACAAGATCTTAAGGATCATCAATGTCTAGCAAAGGTGACTTAAGATATACAAAAGTTATTATCAATATAAAATCAATTTCAAAATCACTATCAAAAAAAAAAAATAAGGTTGTATAAACCTCAATAAGAATCTTTTTAATAGATTTTTTTTAAACTAATAACCTAATCACATTTTGTAACCTATAAAAGTCCATTCATATGGCTTTTATTTAGTTGTATAGTAAATTATACGTTAAATATATATGTACAATTTTTTCACATGATAGCCAAACCACAACATGACAATGGAAGTAATATTGGGTCAAATTTTTCAATTGTAACTTATAGTGAGTAAATTGGAGGGAAACTTAAGGTAACTATTAGACATGAGCAAGGAGATAATGGAGAAAAGCCATTGAATTATGGAACAGTGTCATATTATCAAGAAAAAGGCGGAATCCAAGTTGTTGCTAGAATAGAAATTAAGGGAGGAACAGGAAGCTTAGGCAAAAGATAAAGAACACATTGAATGAATCCTAAATAGCCAAAAATAAGAATTATTGGAAAATTTCAGAATGTGGGATTTGGAAAGGGAGGCGTTGAAGAGTTAGTTGCAAGGAAACATGAGAAAGCAGTGAAATTGGAGGATCAATGCAAAATTAAAATAGACAAGCTACGGACAGAAATTGGTACCTTAAATATTGAAGTAGCAAAATTAAAAGGCAATGTAGCCAATATTGGTTGATCGTAGGTATCTATTTCATTAGTTTTGAGTATTGGTGAGTTGGAGGAAAAAATGAACCAACATGAGTACCAATTAGAAGCAAATGATGCCAAAATTTTGCTATTGGAGGCTTAAGTTTGGAAATTGGGAGTGGATAATAAAGATTTATCAATCCAATTGAAGGATAACTATGTAGATTGATTGGAGGTGGCCGAGAACTTAGAATTAGAACCAGATGCAGAAAAACCTCTTATGGGGAATCTTGGAGTGTTCCGATCCAGAGAGCCGGCTTCATAACTCAAAGTTTTTTTTTTTATCAACTTTGTATTTGTAAGGGCATTGCACAATTAAGAGTGGGGCTATATAAATTAGATAGATAATTTTGAGAAGATAGATTAAAGGTTCAAAATTGATAGATTAGATGATTAATCCAATTTCTAGCTAGTATAGACAATAGCATAGAAAATTAATTGAAAAAGTAGTTAAGGCAAGAGAGATGACGATTGGAGTCTCAATTTTTAATATAAAGAGAATAAGGAAGAAAGAATCGGGGCACAATTGTAAGCGTCGAGAGCCATGATAAGCTTGGTACTACCTCTCTCTTTTATTTTTTTTTGTATTAGATTGTAGTGGAACATTCAAATAATATTTCAATTGATTGTATCATATAAATTATGAAATATAATAATAAAATAAAAAATTAAATTTATATGTGGATGTATAAGATGTTGAAATTATATGATGATTGAGTTTGGTGTGGCGAATTGGCAATCACAGATGAAACACATCAATGCAGTTTGAGTGTGAATGAGAATGTTATGTCGTATTGGCTCTGAGAGTTGAGCGGTGAAAGAAAATATTAGAGAGATGATTCGTTTCGGAAGACATTCTTAGTGAGAAGTTATTTCCAATGATTGGAATGTATAGCGATTGTATATAGTATGTCAAGACAATGCAATATTGTTAGCTGTTCTTGTGAGACTATTGGAAGTTGGAGAGGTCGGGATTGTTTAGAGCGTTTGCATATTCATTAGACTCTGCCATTTACGAGCAGTTAATTATATGATCCTAGCAATATATCTCATGCATCTAGTCTTTTTTTATATTCAAATCTTTCTTTAGAGATTTACTCTAGGTATTATTAATAGAATAAGTAAAACGAGAAACTACACAAAGTTAAAAAAAGAATATCAGATGAGTGATTTGAGAGAGCTTTATTATTATTTAGGAATAGAATTTGCAAGAGATTATACTAAAAAGACCATCACAATGAGCCAAAGGAAGTATATTGAAGGAGTGTTGAAATAATTTAAAATAGAGGATTACAAGTCTATTGGAATACCTTTGGAGATAAATTTGAAGTTAATAAATCTCACGGATAAGGAGTTTGCTAAAGTTGAAGTTGAAATACAAGGTGTTCCATACAAGGCAGCAGTAGGCTTACTTATGTATGAATGATTGATACAAGGTTGGATCTTGGATAAGTAATAAGTGTTATAAATTAACACATGTCAAAAGTTGGATCAATCCATTAAACAACCATCAAGAGGATTATGAGGTACTTGAAAGGCACATTGGACTCCAAATCATGTTATGTATTAAGGACATACACTTTGAAAGTTCATAGAATCTTTTGGAATATTTTAGAATCTTCTTGAATTAATAAAAGATAATTGAGAAGTTTCTTAGTTGATGAAAGTAATGTGAGAAGCTTCTTATTTAATAGGAGGAGCTTGAAAAGCTTCTAAGTTGGTAGAAAGAGCTCAAAAAGCTTCCCGGTTGGTAGAAGCTATTTGAGAAGCTTCTTAGTTTGATAGAAGCTGCTCAAAAAGCATCTTAGATAAGAATATATATAGAAGTCGAGGCTGAAGAGTTCTTCAATCTTAACAATGCATCTCTTAGAGTTCTAACTCATCTTTCTTAGTGTTGTTTGTGCACTCATTTGATTAATTCACGTTCTTCTTGGTTTCTTCTTAAAACCTTATCCTAATTCAAGCATCTTGCTCTGTATTTTTAAATCTTTGATATTTTATCAAGACTAATATTATCTTTAATATCAGAGTTGAATCTTTCTTGTTAGAGAATGGATTACCTCTCTATTTAAAGGTATATCAATATTTTAGAGGTTGTAGATTATCCTCTTCTAAATTGATATTTTCTTTATCACAATTTTGGAGCTTTGTCCTTCTTATGAGAGAGTAGATCACCCTTCTCTTTGAAGGTCTTAAAGCATTTTTGAAAATTACAAGTTATCCTCTTCTAAACTGATATTATCTTCTTATAGATTTTTTTTTTTTTTTTTTCTTAAAATAATTACAGATCAAGACATTGATATAACTAAATCTTTGAAATCTAAGTTAGACGCCACTATAAATGTTCTTACTATATTATTTGCTATGACTACAAAAATTAAAGCGATTATTGCAAAACTTCATAACAACACAATATTCAAAGTGCCATAATCTAGATTGCAACTACTTCCAATTTTTGCGCTTGAAGATGAAATACTATCTATACTATGCCAAAAAAAATCCATATATTTAATAATGTAAAGAACCTTGAGTTAGTCTTTTAAAGAAATATGATGGTACGCATTTAAAGCTCTAAGGATTTGTCAACCAAATTCGATTAATAATGGTTGTGGAACTTGATATATATCTGACAAAAGAATCACAGGTTGGATTGTTTGGCACCTTACTTACAAAGCAAATATTATTATAATTTGTTATCTTATTTGAAAAGAAATCACCAATTTTGAGCAACTTTGAAGTTTTCATGAAAGCATTTGCAGAAATATTTGGAGAATATAACAAGGCTCGTTGAGCAACAACTAAGATTCAAGTATTACATCAAAGGGCACACTTTGTATCAGGCTATACATCCAATTTTAGGCAATTAGCATGCAATATTAATTGGAACAAAGAAGTTCTAATGAGCCAATTCTATTAGAAACTAAGAGATGATGTAAAAGATTTGTTATTATTACTTTAAGATCCACAATTGCATGATGAAGCCATTAATCAAGGTATAAAATGTAATTATCAACTATTTCAACATCATCAAGATTAATATTCATGGACTTCAGTAAGACAATATGCAATCAACATATTCTTACTACATCAATAAGTATTTTAAATTTACACTCATAAATATAAGATATGTAATTTAATGCAATATATTTTAAACCTCTTAATCTACAAGAAAAGAAGCACCTGATAGAAGAAGGTCTATGCCTATACTGTGGTGAGTAAGGCTATAAGATTGGCAATTACTCAAAGAAACAAAATTGACTTATTACCAAAACCACGAGTGCAATTGTTTAGAAAAATGACAATGTTTAGCCAGAGTAGGGACTTTTGTTATGTTGTAATATATTTATGTAATAAAAAATATAAATAAGAATGATTTCTATTTAATATTCAATTATCTTGGTTCAATAGAAACTCAAGGTACTTAAAAAAAGATTTATGAAAGCTTCTTAGATTATTTTTTTATTTTAATAGCTAATAGATAAAAATTAATTATTAAATTTTTCTTCTAGGTTGTAGAAACTCTTTCATTATTTTTAAAAAGCCATAAGTTAATAAAAATAAGATAGAAGAGATAAATAATTAATATGATTGATACTAGGATTAAATTGAAAATAGGATCAAGCTTAAAAATCCCTAGAATAAGTTGGATTGATACCTGGGAATTGATCATATATGGGACAAGGTTAAAATCCAACTTCTAGCAACAAAAATAGCCACCAATGGCAAGATATCAAGTCATTTAGAGGTCAATGATTAGGATTGAAAAACTAACTTCAAGCTTATTTCAAAGACATTAGATTTGTTTCTATAGGGTTTGAAAAGACTTAGCAATTGCTATCTAAAGTCAAGATTTGTATGAGATATTAAGTTTTTATGCAATAAAGTTAGGACTAGTTTCTTAGCTATTGTGTATAATTGAAGTGACATCTATAGTTGAAAATTTGATAGTATGTGGATAATTTAGTGTGCCAAGATTGAGTACAAATTTGTAACAATCTAATAGTGAAATCGGAATTTACTTGATCTCTAGTACAAATAGGTATCAAAAATTGACACTTTTGGATTGTTTAGGATTTTTGTAATATCAAAAGATCTATTTATTGAATCAAGATGAAATTTAGCACAATATTAGAAGACTTTAAGAACAAGCTTTATACCAATTTTTAGCTAAAGTTAATAGTTAGAGAAGGAGAAATTACTGCTGGAATATCTACATCAACTTTCAAGTTGACAACCAAGTGACATTAGTATAGTTATTGGTTAATTTTCAACACTCTAATAAGTTAGGTTGAGCTAAGACTTTCTAAGCATATAGAAGACATATATTTGCATTTATGTGCATAATTTCATACCAAGTTGACATTCAAATTAGAAGTTATAGCTTACTGAAGTTTAATGACTAAGATTAGGACTTATAAGGAAAAATCTAAGTTATTTAATTATAACAAGTAACAAAGTAATTAGATTTTATATGTAGTTGAAGTTATCAAGAAGAGTGTTTCTAAGTACTTTGTATTAATTTAAGCTTTCTAAAATTGAAATTCAATTTATATTCTTCTTATATATATGAAACCTATTAAAGATTCTTGAAGATTTGTAAATTGCAATTTCACCCTCCATAGCCAGGTACCCGATGCATTTCCAAACAAAACAATATGTAATATGACACCGTGTGGCTAGATAATCTAATATTATAAAACTATTGAAGTTCCTCTCTTTCTACTCAACATACTTGTTGTTTTACAATTTTTTTGTATTTTGGCTCTTACACGCTTCAAATAACCGCTTTTTTAGATTTGGAAGTGTTTGCTTATTTTGTAGATGAGGCATTTACTAAACTTCATAAAATTCTTCTAATACAAAAATCCGAACCTATTCATATAAAAATAATAGATGGACAATTCTTATCTTCTAGTAGTGTCACCTATAAAACCATGCCTATAGAAGTATTGTTCAAAGATCATAGAAGCCAAATTGTATTCAATATTATTAAGACTCCTTCAAATCTTATTATTCTTGGACTATCTTGGTTGAAAAAGCATAATCCATCTATAAATTGGAGGTCATGAAGAATAATATTTTTAATAGATATGCCTACAAAAAAAATTTATAAAAAGTCATGAATTGGTAAGTCTTTATTTGTCAGAGTAAGGACTTTTATAAGATCCGTTAAAGAGGGTACACTGTTTGTTATTTATGTAACTCCATTTAAAGGAGATATGACTTCATCGACAAGTATTTTGAAATAATATAGCAAATTTCAAGATGATTTTTTTTTAAAAAAATATTGATATTTTACAATGTATCAACCATATGATTATGCTATAGATCTTCAAAAAAGAATGCAACCACCTTTTAGTCCAATCTCTAATCTTTTTTATAACGAGCTTTTGACATTGAAGGATCATATTGATGAAAACCTTGCAAAGAACTTCATTATGCATTCAAAGTCTCCAACAAGTACACCTATACTTTTTGTGAAGAAAAAAAATGGTTCTTTGTATATTTGTAATAATTATCAGAGATTGAATAAGATAATGGTAAAGAATTATTATGCACTTTTATTAATCTCAAGATTTTTGGAACAACTCGGCTAAGCCAAGATCTATACTAAATATATCATTGTGGAGCATACAACCTGATATGGATCAAAGAGGGAGATGAATAGAAGACTATATTTTGGACAATGTATGGATATTTTGAATATAATGTCATTTTTTTTGGACTAACAAAGGCACCTATTATCTTTCAATATTTATTGAATGATATCTTTTGAAAACACCTAAACAAGTTTGTGGTGATCTATCTTGATGACATCTTGATCTACTCAATAAATTTAGAAGAACATAAAGGATATATCAAGTTGGTATTACAAAAGCTGCAAGATGCAAGTATATATGTCAAACCAAATAAATGTGTATTTCATCAACCTAAGATAGAATTTTTGGAATACACCATAATTACTAAGGATTTGATAATGGATCCCAAGAAGATAGATGTAGTTATATAATAGGCAATTCCAAAGTTTGTAAAAGATATACAATATTTTCTTAGATTTATTAACTTCTATAAAAATCTTTATCAAAAATTACTCCCAAGTTGTCTTTTCTTTTACTCAATTGATATATAAGGACAAGTTAGAATAAGGGCTTCAAGCAAAAAAGGCATTTATCACACTCCAAATCTTAGTACAAAGGCATTTTACATGGAGACTAATATTTTAGATTTTGCACTAGGGGCCTTATTTTTATAAATGGATATAGACAATAAACTCTATCCTCTTGTATTTTATTTTTAAAAATTTTTTACTGCTAAAATTAATTATAATAGATTATTATAATAGATTTTTTTTAAAAATGGCATCATTT
Source organism: Physcomitrellopsis africana (assembly GCA_036785485.1). Lineage (NCBI taxonomy): Eukaryota > Viridiplantae > Streptophyta > Bryopsida > Funariales > Funariaceae > Physcomitrellopsis > Physcomitrellopsis africana. The sequence continues at coordinate 82,400 of JAWRVF010000734.1, forward strand.
TCTTGAAGGAACAATGCAGCTTGTAACCTTATATACAAATCACAAGAAGTTGGAATATCTTATGTCAATTCAAGTTTTTAATCGCCACCAAACTTGATAGAATATGTCACTATCTTGATTTAACTTTGTTATCATTTATTGACTTAGAAAGCAATAAGGATTGTCTGATGCTTTATCAAAGAGATCATATCTTGTACCAAGGATAGAAGAGGCAGGATTTGATCAATAATATATAATTTTGTTAAAATTAAAATAATTTTACCTTTGTGCCACTATTACATTTACACCTATTGATTCTAGTTTCTTCAATAAGAAGCATGTTGCAACTATTAGTGATGCTTTGGCCCTTGATGTCAAGTATTGCCTAAAAAAAAAGTATTAACAAATTTAAGCTTAAAGAAGACCTTCTATACTTTAAAGAATATTTATACATCCTAGAAGGACCAACAAAAGTGCATGTTCTTCAATCTCACCATGACTTTCCAATTGCGGGTTATTTTAGATTTAATAAGATTTTAGAGCTTATTTTTCAAGATTTTTAGTGGCCTCAAATATGGAAGGCAATGAAAGACTTTGTGCTTTCTTGTAACATATATTCAAGGTCCAATAATCCTCAATATCACTCTTATGGATTCTTACAATCCTTGTCTATTCCAAGATGGTCATGGTCTTCTATCTCAATGGATTTCATCATAGATCTATTACCATCCAATTCATTGGACAACATCCTTGTAGTGGTTGATCAACTTATAAAGATGACTCATTTCATTTGTTGTAAGAAGATTACGTCTAGTAAAGAAACAACAAGACTCTTTCTTTACAATATATATCAATACCATGGCCTATCAGATGATATTGTATCCAATCAAGGATCCCAATTCATATCTAAATTTTAGAGAGGTCTTTTTAAAATATTAAAGATAGACATAAAACTTTTTTTGACTTTCCACCCTTAAATTGATGGCCAAATAGAATGAGTTAACTAAATTTTGGGAGCAATATCTATAATGAAGCATCAATTATCAACAAGACAATTAGATCTTGTATCTACTATTAGCAAATTTGTATATAATAATATTGTTCATACCTCAATTCAAAAAATATCATTTTATTCCAATTATAGATATCACTTGAAGCTTAGTCTATGAAATATATTAAAGAATAAAAATCTAGCAACTAAAAGATTTGCAAAGTATCTATTACAATACCAAACAACCTTGAAGCTTTAATTGCAAGCAACTTAAGATGCTAATAAGATATCTGTAGATAAATTTAGAAATCAATTGTTTATTTTTTATATTGGAGATAAGGTATGGCTTCTTTGACGGAACATTAAGACCAGATAGCCATATGATAAGTTTGATTATTAGAGACTACGACTATTTTCTATCTAAAAAGTAAATTAATCCAATAGCATATTGCTTGGAATGACCATCTTCTATAAAGGTACATCAAATTTTTTATATCTCTTTTTTAGAACCTTATAGAGAGTTGCATATTCCAAAGAGAATACAACAATTGCCGATGTCATATAACGTGGTCTTCTATCTGGGAATACATTGGGTACTTGGTTGTAGAGAGTTTACTTGAAATTTAATGGCAAAATTTCAACAAGTGGTTTTTCTTCAATAAAAAGGACAAATAATACAACAATCTTACAAAAGAAAAGTTATATATATAAATCCTCTAATATTCAAATAAGTTTGTATAAAAAAGATTCAAATTTTTACAATAATCGTTCAAAACTTTATTCACTAGCAAGAACTTATTTCTTGCTAAACTTTAGAATTCAATAATACTTGATCCAACCATTCAATTTGTATAAAGTTTAATTCAAAGTATAGGCAATTTTCTTAAGTTTCACCACAAGAAAGAATCAACCATAAGTTTATTTTCAATCGTCAGATATTTCAAAACTCCTAGCAGGTGCTTAAAACCCTAGCTCAAAGACACCTGAGCACTACTTTCCTTATATCTTACAAATCCAAAATCTTAATGCCATAAAATTTTTGCACATAGTCTTGTGACATAAACATATGCACTCTTGAAAATTTTGAGCCAAAAATCTTTCAGATTATTTAAGATATAGCTCAAAATGTAATCACTATATAAGCGGGTCACTTACTACCCTTAAGTTTGTAAGTACTGACTTCAACTCCCAATATCTCCTTCATTCTAGTTTAAATTTTATTAAGCCATATGTGAAAAGTATAGCCGTGAAAGTGTTTTCTTCAATCCTAGTCTCCAATCCTTGATTGCTCTCTGTATGCACGAGTTATACCTAAAAGAGTGAGAATAGATCCAAAATCAACACCTTAACTTTGAGCGCCTATAACTTCTTTATAAAAAGTGCAAATCACACAAAATTTGTACCTAAACCAGATCCAAAAATCTAAATCTTATGATCCTTGCCTCTGATGTTCGACTCCCTTCAAAAAAAAAAACCCCAATTCCTAATAAACCCTCGGGCAGCCTCCTTGAAGTTCATTGGGCATGATTTTTGGCCAATTAGAATAGAGATTTCTATCATCCACCTCTTTTCATCCACATAGATGGCCAAATTACCCTTTTTATACTAAAAACCCTTTTCCAACCCTTCTTCTTATAAGATTTACATACTTTGTGCTTTAAGCACTAAATAAAAGAAATAAACTAAGATTTTAAGGATCACCAATGTCTAACAAAGGTGACTTAAGAAATATATAAGTTATTGTTAATATAAATCAACCTCAAAATCACTACCAAAAAGAAAATAAGATTGTATAAACCTCATTAATAATCCTATTAAGTAGATTCCTTCTAAATCAATAATCTAATCATATTTTTGTAATCAATGAAATCCACTGTTATATCTTTCACCTAACTGCATAGTAAATTATACATTAAATATATCTATATAATTTTTTTTACATGATAGCCAAACTACAACATGACACCGCCTAGTATCAAAATCAAAGACCATGAAGAATTCAAGGTTGAAAAGGTACTTGATTCATGGTGAAAGGGGGACAAATTGAAATATCTTGTTTAATGGCGGGGCTATGATATTAATGAGTACACATGCAAACTAGCCAAAAATCTTACTAATGTGTCTAAAAAGATATAAGAATATCATAGATTCTATCCCTACAAATCCAAATGTATTTGATGATAATTTCTTGGTGAAGATTGAATTAAAGGAATACTCATAAAAATGGGAGAGTTTAACTAAAGCCTTCATTAATACATAGTCATTTATTCCAAGATAGAATAGAGTAGTAGAAGCAAGTCAATCAACATGACAAACCTTCATGCATTTAAAGAACAAGATTTAAATGATTCACCTGCCATACAAGCTTTAAATGAATAAATGTAATTTTCATAGCCTTCAATTGAGCAAAGTGAAGACGATACATTTCAACGCCAAGTACGACCTTAATTGGAGCCATTAAGAACGAGACTTAACCATACAAGTCTTAATTCTAATACTAAAAGGCTGGCTATTTATAGCTACTTTATGATAAATTTCCTTTCTTATTATTTGATCTTAATAAAACTACCTTTTTCTTAACTACCTAAGGCGGCTTAATTGCCTTGTCTAATTAAGCACATGTTAAACACAAGGGCGACTAACCACCCCTTTATTCATACTAACTATTTTTAAATTCTTCCTTTCTAATCCATTTACATTATATCTTTTCTTGATCATTCTTTATTTTATAATGAAGAAAAAAAAAAAAAAAAAATCTTGCAGTACAGCTTAATGGAATTTAGTCAAATCTACACATCCACCATGATTAGAATAATGCGGCCACCGGGAGCTGCTACTTGTGCAAGCTCGCCCAGAGACTATGTCTTGCCTGGCATGTGCTCGCCGCTCTCCATGCACCATACGAGATCAAACAAACTATCCTGGAAGGATTAGTTCATGGCATTTGTTACCTTGGCCTGGTATTTTTGAATCAAGTAATGTGAACTTCTCCCAATCCCATAATCTACATCGATGATCGTCTTCGATTTCAAGTCATTGCGAGCAAGAACGCCAGCATATGCAAGAGATTTCTCAATCATATTGATTTGCGTCCACTGATGGTTGGGAGCGCCGTCGATGGCGGCATCCACAATCTCATCATCCAAATAGCCATGGTGAATATGTTCCCCTCAAACGTCCTCCCACACACCCGAGGATTCATCGTAGAAGGTGGCGATGCCATTGTAAAGCTCCGGCTCTGTCCGTTACAGATCTCTCCTAAATAAATCCTAGGCCGCAGACTTGTCTTGATGCCGTGTTGTGCTATTCCATTATCCGTCCTTATCGAGCCGCAATCCTTTGTGAGGCTCGTCGATCGGATCCGGCTCTCAGAGTTGCTGCTTCTAATACAATAGCCATCGCTGTGATAGTTGACGAGACTCCAAAATAGCCATCCTTGGCAAGCTTGCGGATGTCGATCGACGCGATTGTCATTTGGCTTGGTGCGCGGATATCGATCGACGCGGTTGGCACTCGGATTGGGAAGTCGTTTGGCTTAGCATGCGAATGTTGATGGACGCGCTTGGCGCCCAGATTGGGAAGTCATTTGGCTTGGCGTACAGATGTTGAGCGACGCGATAGTCGTTTGGTGATGGATATAAGCCACTTCCTCCCACATTGTGATTCAGATAGTTGTTAGTACAGAAATTCATATGTTTATCGAGCATGGATTGCAGGTGTAGATTGTCGCATTTACTGCTCGCATTTTGGCTTCGTAGTATAGTTGCTCTAGGTGATGACGGTGGCAGAGTAGTGTGATAACGTGATGGCCGATGCCCTGCCGCGACCCCAACTACGGAGTAACTTGCGCTTGGTTGAATTTCTTCACTTTGACATTCAGAGTACTGGGCAGAAATCACATTATGTCAACATCCGTGGAGACCATCGCAATGCTTTGTTTTAATTAAATAGTCGGATTTCCCTTACCAGTTTTGAATCGGTTGTTCACTGCCTAGGAAAAGAGTCGAGATGGGGATTGAGTCCCGCGCTCGACATTCTATGTCTATCATCCAATCGATATACGGGGGTCCGCCCTCACCGCAAGAGCAGCTCGGGCAGACCTCCGACAGCGTACAAGGTCAAGGCACAGACCCCTAGGCCTACCTCAAAGCCAATTTTTCCAAAGTTACGGATCTGTTTTTGCCGACTGCTGATCGCGTTGGTTACTGTATGTGCTACCTGTCAATACTCTACTCCTGGCCTTGATTGCTTAGTCATTGTGTTGTTTGCTGTGCCATCCTTCTGGGTGGTTTGCAATTTGTTGATCCTGCATATTTGATGTGATTCAAGTATACTGTAAGTCTCGAATTTTTTTAATACAAACTAGTATTTGAACAGGATTTGTTTGTTTTCTAATTTGTGTTCTTTCCATCATAGACAAGACTTCTACCCTGGACGATTAGACAAGGCTCTTCGTCCTGAGCGCCTGCCGCGGTTAGTAATAGTATCACTTTGCAAGGCTGCATGCCAGCTTGCTAGATGAACGTCCCGCTATTTTCAAATTTGAATGTTGATATGTATTGAAAATTTGATGATATACAAAGTTCCTGTTCTTGGTTATTTTAATTTTTTTTTTGTTTTTTTTTTGTTTTTTTTTTTAAATATCAAATTAGTTTTTAAATCTTTATTTGATATTCATAAATCATGAATAAAATTCCAATTCTTTTCAATTGTAATACGGTTTAAGCTTATTAATATTTACTCTTATAGTCATGTCATCTGATAGTAGTAAGTCTAGTGTTCCGTTTGAGTATATTGAATTCATCATATAAGGTCCTATCCATTTGTATTGAAATTTTCTTCTTTTTCTTTTAGATGTTGTTTTCAACCACAAAACTAATTGGCCTTTTGTATACTTATCAATTTTAATAGATATATCTTGATATTTTTGCTATAATATATCTCTCCAAATTTGGCATTTTTCCAAATTGGATTTAATATTAGATACTTCCGTTTTAAGATAATTTTTAAAAGATTTGGTTTGATATACATGATCATGCCGAAACTTTCTTTGTAGTTGAGCTTGAACAATATTTTTTTTCAGCTTCTGCTCTTCTTAAGTCTATTTGTTGAATTTGATGTAACCAATTTTCCATAACAACTTGCATATGCCTTACTATAGTGGATTTCTTTGTCTTTGCCAAATATTTTTTGAATAATAAGGCTTCACTTTCAAAAATTAAAAAAAAAAGATATATATTTTGTAGTTACTTTACATACTGTATAATATGCCCATAATATAGGATAAAATTTAATATCCTAGTCAATTTGATTTGTATTGATTGTTTTGGTTTATTATTACCTTAAGAACTTTGTTGGTAGATTTTGCTTATCCATTTCCTTGAAGATAATAAGTGATAGATTTTTGATGGATTATCATAAATTTTGTGGTTAGTAATTGAATTGTCTCATTGAGAAAATGTATTCTTTGGCCACTAATTAACTCTATTGGACATCTATAGTGAGTTATAATTTCTTCATATAAAAATCGGATTGTGGATTTGGTAGTATTATCTTTTAATGCTCGAGCTTCTATCCAGTAGTATTAGTAAGTCTACCATTTTTCAAAAAATCAATTAATGGTACTTGCCAATCAAAAAATGGTTTTGGTTCTTGAACAAATGTGAAATCAACGTGTACCATAAATAAGTTTGTGTTTGGAAGATGATCTTTTATTCCAGTTTATACTTCCTCTGTAGATATTCTTGAAAAGTGATCAGCCATAACATATTATTGTCCTAATTTGTGTACAATTTCAAAGTCATATTCTTGAAGTAATAACATCAATCTCGCTATTCTTCCTAAGATTATTAATTTGTTGATGAGGTATAATAGTGCTTGATGATCTATATAAAAAATAAAATAATTTATTAACAAGTAATGTCTAAACTTTTATACTTAGTATACTATTGTTAATGCTTCTCTTTTTGTGGTGCTGTAGTTTTTCTCTGCTTGATTAACTAATTGACTAGTATAATAAATAGGTGAGTCTAAATTGCCAATAATATTTTGAACTAACACACTTCCTATTGCGTTATTAGAAGCATCATAATGTACATGGAAAGGCTTGTCCCATTGTGGTGTAATCAATATTGGTGTAGTCATTAATTTTTCTTTTTGTAAGTCAAATGCTTACTGACATTCATTTGTCCAATTTTACTTGACATTGTGTTTGGTCAAGTTTGATAAAGGTTGAGAAATATTTGCAAAATTTTATACAAATCTTCTATGATAACTAATAGAACTCATAAATTCACGTAATTCTTTGAGATTCCTTAGAGGTGGTAAAGCAACTATACTTTAAATCTTTGCTAGATCTACTAATAATCCTTCCTCACAAACAATATGATCTAAGAGAGTACTTGAAGTTAATGCAAAAGTACATTTTTTCAGATTGAGACTGACTCTATATTCTCTATACTTTTGCAAACATTTTATCAAATGTTCCAAATATTTTTTCTATATATAATAAAGTCATCAAGAAAAACTTGCATAAAATTGTGAGTCCCACCAATGGATCTTAATTGGTGTATTGGTTAAAAATATAGTCTTAAATCATTTGGTTATATAAATATGATGGTTAGAGAGTCTTTTTCACTATTTAAGTACTGATTAGAATTTAGAAGTATTTATAAATATGAAAGTCTTATTAGAAGAAAATTTACAAAAATGGAGTCTTAATAAATCTTGGAGGAAATTATTTTAGTTGATTTAGTATTTTTATTTATTATTAATTATTAAGAATTAGTTATTGAAACCAATGTCTACATTAGCCTTCTAACTACATGTATTACATATTAAGAACCTATGAATATTATTTAGTAGATAGAAGAAGCATCAAAAAGAAATCTCATGTCTTTTTAATTATTTTTGTAGAAAATAGGATTTTGAGTTGATTTTTATTGATTTTATTATTATAAAAAAATTCCAAGGTAGAATAAAATAGCCTTAAATTTATATTATCATCTTAGAAATATTATAGAGATTTTTAGAATTTGTTTAGAATTTATTTAGAATTTATTTAGAATTTTTAGAGTAATTTTGAAGACTTTGGTAAAAATGAGTTTTACCACCTTGGGAGCAATAGAGCAAGATTTGAAGAAATAGAGCAAGATTTGAAGGCCATAGAAGGTTCTTAGGCTAATAGGGTATTTTTGAACACCATACTAAAGTCAAAAATACAAAATTATTAGTTCTACTAGTATAAAATAGGAGGACCAATAGCTAATGTAGTCCTTATAGGAAGAGAGGTGCACAAGTCCCATATGGGTTGTGGCACCTTGGATGTAGGTAGGAGGATAAGACTAAGGCCTCGTGGCCCCTCTAGGACACCCTTATACACTACTTGTGAGCCTTAGTGAGGTTCGAACCCATGATCTTGTAACAAGTTACTCTTGAGGTAAAAATTTCTACTAAATTTTTTCTATTATTTACCTTCTAACTTTGAATTATCATAACTTACTCATAGTAATTTAGATTTACATGTTTTTTATATCATTGAAAAGATAAAAAAATTATCTATTTGAAAATATAATTTTTATTTTTTACTTTTATTTTTTATTAGATAAAAATCTAGTGAACAAACTATGATTAGTTTTGTAGTGTGTAATTACTTAATTGCACATATTTTATTTGTTTTGCGTTGTTCTTTTCTTTCATTATTGTTTATTGCTCTTTATACTTCACACCACAATTTATAAGTAACTCTTAATTGAGGCCACCTTATAACTTGGGTTGAGGAGTGAATCTTACCATCACAAAAGTCATTCAAGTATTCTGCAAATGTGTGTATAATTACCCTCAGGAAGGTTGCAAGTGCATTTTTTAATCTAAATGGCATTACTGGATATGCAAATGGTCTCCATTCAGTGATAAAATAGGATTGGAATTGATCTTGTATAGCCATTGAAATTTGGTTGTATCTACTAAATCCATCTAATAATTCTTTTTAGGTACAATTACTATTGGTGACAACTACTCAATTTAATCTACAGGAAAGATGAATCTCGTCTTAAGTAATTTGTCAATCTTTCCCTTGACTTTGGTAGCATATACTAGATTCATTTGATATCTTGCTTGTTTAATAGGTCCTGCATTTGGTTCTAATTCAATTCGATGTTCACAAATATGTGCTGGTACACCTTTTAAGTCTTCATAACTCCATACAAAAGTATCTTTGTATTCTTGTAATAATTTTATTAGATTTTGCTTGAATTCCTCATTGGTTTGTTTTCCAATTTTAACTTTTCTTGATTGATCATCAAAACCTAAATTTATCTCATCAATTTGTTCCTCTTCACTGATAGTCCATCTAATAATGGTTTTACCTTTAACTGCTTCTATAGTTGGAGTTGTATCCGATTTTATTGTACGCTCTTTGGCTTTGTAAAAATATTTTGGATATTTAATCATCTGTCCTTTTGACTTGTCTGGTGGTTCTTACTTCTTTTATTTTACCCCCACTTACTTTTTTAATTCTTTATTTTTTTATACTCTTAGTTCAGCCATATTATAGTCATAACTAAACATTTCTTTTAGTCTTATTAATTCAATATTAGCTATAGGATGTAGTGAACGTATAGCTTGATATACCACTTGTTCTTTTGTATTAATCAATCCTTCCTTCCAATCATAACACTCCACTTGTAGAGGTTGTTTTAATAGTGAAGGACGTAGAATTTTCTGAGTACTAATCTTTTTTTTTTTTATTTTTGAAAAATATTGTTAAGGTATCATGAGCCTAGTCCTGTCTAGACTTTGCTTGTTTAAGCCATGGTCGTCCTAATATCATAGAATAATTTTGAGATTTTTGTTCTAATTTAATAACTGTTACTGCAATATTATAGAAAAATCCTTTGACTTCTATTTGTAAACTGCAAATAATACCTTGTAGTGCCACTTTTTATTGATCTGCCATCTTCATTGTAAATGGAGCTGATTCAATATGATTGAAGCTTAATTTTCTACATAACTTATCTGTAATGATATTCACACTAGATCCTCTATCTAACAATACATTATGTATGATACAGTGTTTTACTTTGAAAAAATTTTGGTACGTTTGATTTTGGTATGTGTCTTAGAAGAAAGGCTTCCAAAACTTTGCTTTTGCAATATGGAGCTAACTATAATAGTTGGCTTATAATAATATTTGCTTTTGTTTATTGGAATACATCTCCTATAATCTTCTCAACTTCTCCAACTTTTGTTATTTCATTTTCCATCATTCTTCTATCATTTCTTTATTTAATCTTCTTCATATTTGGTTTTCTTACCTCAGCTATTGGATTTTCTCCAAACTCTTCTTGCAACTTCCTTACGTCTTTGGTTACATCTTGGTGTACCTTTCTTCTTTTTTCCATTCTTGGGACGTTTTTTTCTTACTTCATTAATCAACTCAAGTTGTTCTATGGCCTTGTATTCATTTCCTTCTTCATCACTATTATCATTACTTGAATTTTTTTCTTCAATCTCAATCTTTTGTCTTTGAACTCTGGTTAATACACACACTTCTAGAGTTACTACATTTTTTGCTACAGCAGGCTTCTCTTCTTCTTGTGCTTCTTTAATTTATTTTTGATGCTTTAACTACAATTGGCAATTTATCTTAATATGGCTACTTTGATGGTAATAATAACATTCAAGAATATTTCCTCCTCGAGCTTGATTTTCATAATTTCTTTTTGGTGAGCATACATAGCTTCTTCTTTCATATCTTTCTTCATATCTTTGCCTCATTTTATCTTCATAGTAATTTGGTCTATTTTCTCTATAAGGATACCTTTCTTCCCTCCTATAGTAATTATCTTTTGGTAGTTTTTCTTTCCTATAGTATTAGTGATATACAGATCTTTGATTTGTCTCTTCATTCAAAGGTAGATTTTTTCTATGAATTCCCGTTTTCCACATGTTATTCAATTGTGGTTGTACTTGATTCACTTCTTACCTTCTATATCAATACCGTCGGTTGTAAGTACATTCATTAGTTTGATGAGTATGAGTGTTGCAAATGGTACAAAATTTCAAAGGACATTCTATAGAAAAATGTCCTTCATTGTTGCACTTTTGACAGATTACTCCAGTCTGAAATTTCTTAGATTCAGTTGTTAATTGAGCTAATTCTTCTTTTAATTCTTTAAGATCATCCTTGGTTTTTTTTTTTTTCCTTTTCTTCACCTTTTTCTTCTTTTTGTCTTCTGAATCATTACTCTTATTTTCAGAATATGAATCATAAACTTTTTTTTTTGTATGTACACTAAGTTCTAATTTCCTAGCTGATCGTAAAGCTTCCTTTGGTGTATCTGTTGGTAGCAAAGCTATATATTTTCCTACCTCTTTATGTAATCCATTCAAGGACTATATTTTTTTAAAATAAGTCATGAGGTTTAAGAACAAGTTTATTAGTTGCTCGTACCACTCATTCAAAGAATTTTTTTACATCTTCACTCTTCTTTTATTTAAGATGTAAGAAACTGTCAATAACTTCTCCATCACTTTTCTTTTCTCTAAATCAAAGAATAAATGCTTCTTGAAGTTGTATCCAAATTATGATTTATCACTTAAGTGCTTACTTCTTTAATATAATTAGAAAAAGAACTAACTTGTCATCATCTATTATCTTCATGTTGGCTTGGAAAATATTATTAAACTCTTGTATATATATATGTTCAGATCACCTTTGTATTTAAATCTAGGTAAAGCGGCTTTGATATGTCTGATTCCGAGCGCCATATTGACTGATGTTCTTGGTGATACCAAAAATTCTCGGTCCTACTCTAATATTTCTTGTATAGTTTTTATTTGTTTGTTCAAATTAACTATTGGATATTGATTGTTTGTAGCTATTAATGCCAATTCTTTTGACAATTATTCTTTTATTAAAGATTTTTTTGTCTCTTGTTCAATAGTTCTTAAAGTACTAACCAAATCTGAGCTTTCTTTACTACTTGAACCTATATTCTTTGTATATTTCTATAGTAGAGGACTTACAAATAAATCACTTCTCTTATCGTATCTTTCTTTTCTTTCAACCCTTTGTTTGTTGTTCCTTTCTTTCCTTAGTTTTTCTTCTCTTTGTCTTTACAATCTATATATGTGGTCTCGTTCAACAACCTGTTCTCTTGGAGTTTTTAGAAAATTCAACATCTTCGTTCATTACATCATGCATTACTCGATGAAACTAATCATTGACACTTTTATAACTGGAAATTGATTTGTGGTTTCTGTTACAACTCGTGTTGAATAATTGTCTTATTTGAATTTCGTACTTACCAAATTAGATGGCTCTAAAGGCTCTTACACCAAAGTAGTTTCCTACTTTTCAAAATTAATTATTATTCAACATTCATTGATATTAACCTCTTTCTGAAAGTTCAACATATTACCATTTTTAATTTGACCTTCAATGGATATACCACCACTTAAATTGAATAGAATATTGTAATGAAAGTCAGGGATATCAACATATGTGTCCTACCATGATCGCCAAATGAACACTTCACTTCTCATATTCCAAGAAGTGTTAGATATTCCTTCTATATCTCTACATAGCATCTATCCCTGTACATTAGTTCATAAATGTTGATGTCTAAGAAAAACTAAAAAGACTCCATGAATCTATTCTATTGTTGAGTCATCCTATAATCTAAAGCTAAAATTATTCATGCCTAAATTATATATCAATAATTATATATCTTTTTATATTTTTTTCTCTCTCTTTATAAAATAAAAGATTAGCTATTTATAGCTATTTTATGATAAATTTCCTTTCTTATTATTTGGTCTTAATAAAACTACCTTTTTCTTAACTACCTAATTAAGCTCATGTTAAATATAAGGGCAGCTAACCACTTCTTTATTCATACTAACTATTTTTAAATTCTTCCTTTCTAATCCATTTATATTATGTCTTTTCTTGATCATTCTTTATCTTATTTAATAATAATAAAAATATTAAGAATTAATATGTAATCCAATATTAATAGGATGTTTTGAAGGCCGCAATGAACATCAGATCCTTGCATGGGATGTTTCAACAATGGAGGTACTAACTCAAGGCCATAGGCAATTTCTCCAAGGACTAGTAGAATTTGTTGTCTAAGAACAAAGAAGAAAATATATAGCTTTATTAATGCAATGTATCCTTAATTTTTTACATATGTAAAAAGATTTTTAAAGATATGAATTCCTCTTGAAACTTGTCGCTAGAGAAGGGGGTGATGTTAGGGGCATACACTTTGGAGATTCACAAAACCTTCTAGAACATTCTAAAAACTTCTTGAATTAATAAAAGCTTGTTGAGAAGCTTCTTAATTGATAAAAGTAGTGTAAGAAGCTTTATAGTTAGTAGAAAGAGCTTGAGAAGCTTCCAAGTGAACAATTGGAAATCCTCCCTTCTTACTTTTATCTAGAAGATTTTTGAATGTTCCTACCACATCCCCTATATGGATATACTTTTGTCTAATCATTTTTTTTTTTTTTTTTTTTTTTTTTTAACTTAGCTCTTATTTTCTATTTTATATTTATTAAAAATCTCAAAATTTTCATATAGATGGATTGATTTCTACATCCTCTTTTGATTTCTTTATTCCCTCCTTGGCCCTTTTCTATATTCTTTGCTTTTATTTCATTATCCACTCTTTGAGGTATGTGCATTGTGGAGCTTTTATAATCCACTTGGATGGTTTCCCAATTTTCTTATTTGTTGTCATACTATAGATTTTTAAGGTGTTTCCATCATTTTTTCAAAGAATCCTATTTATGAAACTCTAAGAGTATTTGCCTTATCAAAGAGTCCTACTCATGGATCTCATGGATCTTTAAAAGTATTTCATCTTCTCAACAAGTTCTACTCACAAATCTCATAGATCTCTAAGAATTTTTATTTTATTTTTATATTATTATATATACATTTTTCATATATTTAAAAAGATACCATGGAAATCCTCAAAGTAAAGATATTTTTATTTCTCTAGGCATAGCCCCACCTTTAACTTTCATCATTTGGAAAAATAAATCCAACCAAAGGTAAAAAAATATATTAGGCCGGCTATTTATAGTCCAGAGTCCAATGACTCATCTACATAATGGTTAATTTCTTAAATCTATTAATTCATTGATGAGTTCTATGCCTAACCTAATTTTTCTATTATCAATATGTTTTTTTAATTTATATATTCTTATACTAATAAGTAATATTCAACAAATATCTAACTCTACCAAGTAATTAACATGTGCCAAATTCATGGCACCTCTTCAGATCTCATTTCCTTTGGATGAATGCCTGTTTTCACTGTTTTTTGTTTCATTCTCCCTTCTCTGGTCATTCCCTGCTCGTATCCCTTGGCGTGCATTTTCAGCCAGTCTCCCGTCTTAGTTTCTCCCCTGTTCTATTGTTGCACAAATTCTTCACCCGCTGCTTTACGGAATTGCAGGTCCCCTGTGTTGGTTTTGCTGGTCTTCTGCTCGTCTGCGACGCTCTTGCCCTGTTTCGGAACCCCTTGGAGTTTGGTAATTCTTCATGGACTCTCTCACATTTAGGTCTACTTCTGTTGAATGAGCTATATGATGGCCAATTTATAGTGTCTTTCATTTTCAGTTCAGAAGCCGGGCCTGTAGTTTGTGAGAGTTTCTCTTATTTTGATCTTGCTTCTCATGAAAAATCCTCGTTAGCCTTCAGAGGTTTGTATTAAAATAAGATTGATGTACCTGTAATTTGGTCTAAAAATTCCAGAGTTAATTTGATTTGTGTGCTCCATTATCTGATCCTGACAATGTTTATTTGTCATGCTATTGAACACACTGAGAAGGTGCTTGATTGCGGTAGCCTTTGTGTTCAGCTTTGTGCAATCAAAGTGCTCCACTCACACGCTCAGCTTCAAGTCACTTACTTTGTTGGATTATATTCTTACCAGGAAAAATAGCAGACAAACTCATCAAAATTTGTTATCACAGTGTCTAATTCATTCGGCATCATTCAGGTTTTGAATTACGGTGCTCTTGTAATTTATCTAGAAGTTTTTCTACGTATATTTCCTAGTTTTTTTTTCTTTGCTGCCTTGCTAGCTTTGCCAGCCGTATTGCATTGCTATTGATTTAAAAGTTTCTGCAGTATCACCGGTAGCAGCTTCTTCTCCGTTGTATATGTTAACTTTTGTTTCACTTTTCCTCAACAGTGATCCATTTATTTCCAACAGTGATATACCTGATGTCTACTATCAGAAAATTCCCAAGCAGATTAAAATCCTTCATATTAAAATTTTTCCCTTAAAGTTGTGTTGATAATAGGTTTGCACCAGATTCGCTCTCCCGATTCTAGTATAAGTATACACAACTCCAATAAAAAATACTGTTAGTTTTATTTCTGAAAATATTCTTATTTTTTTAACAACAATATTAAATGTTGACTTATTTAATATTAAAAAGTCTCTATACTAGCTATAAAATAATACACATATAACTCTTCAAACTCCTTGGTTCTCCTCCTGTTAGCTTTTCCTGGCACACCCAACTTTAAGAGTTAACATTATCCCCTCCCCTTTGAAAATCATGTCCTTATGATTTGTAGGTTCTCCAGAGGAATCAAGGAATAACCAGATTCATGTTCTCTTGGAACATCTTTAATTTGTATGTCTTTCCTTTTAATTCTTCCATGTCTTGAAAGTATTGATGGATTTCTTGTTTATTAGGTTGCTTAGGGTCGAAATTCTGAAAATTTTCTTGTAACCATTCTCATTCCTTCACTGCTTTGTGCCATTTCAAAGTGTTGTATAATTGTAGATTATTAATAGCATTTAAATGAGTACAGTGTTTCTCTCTCAAGTAATGATATATATGTTTCAGGTTTTCTTGAGTGTAATGAATGGCTATACTAGGGGTGAGGTGAACTTTCTTATTTTTTGTATACCCTTGTTGATGCTTAGTTAGGGTTTTAATCAGAATACTAATAAAATTTGTTATAAAAAAATATGGAGTACCACTATGGCACTCCATTACACCTTCTTCCAACCTTAGATCCCCAATTACCCACATAAAGGCTAGTAGGGATTTACATTCTAAATTAGACTTTTTCCAATATTTTTGAAATTCACTTTCTTCAATTAAAATTCCCTTGGGTATTGATGGTATTTGATTTGAACTTAATGTCATGGGTTTGTGTATTTTGTAATACTGTTTTATATACCCTAAAGGTTTAGTAAAATTTGAGATGGCACATTTTATTTCTTCCAGGTGTAAGATTGGTTGCTGTTGCACCTGGTACATTCCTATTGATGGAATATGGAGTTGAGGGTGCCCCTGGTTACTTTCTCCTCTTCCAATTTTTAGTCTGGAAATCTCTTCTTATAATCTCCCGATTTCTTAGATGTTCTTTTTCTTGGCCTCATTTAGCTCCTTGGTAACTTGATTCCAGTTGGTTTAAATTCTTTTGAGTTCCTGCTGTGTGGCTTCCTCTCTTATTCTACTCCGTTGTAACTTGGTACTTAAGTCAGAGATTATGCCAGCTTGACTTTCTAGTTGCAGCTTGAGGGATGTAATTTTGCGCTCCTGGGAATCATGGTTGAAATGTCCAAGGTTATTTCGCATCGGTCTGGATTCCTTGCGAGTTTCCTGGGAATTTATCTCGATTGTGATAGCCTGATTTCCAAGGGTTTGTCCTTCCCTCATTAATTTTCCCTTAATTGGTTTTGTCTGTTCCCTGTGTTGTGCCTGAGACTCAGATTCCGGCTCCTTGCTGTAGTTTGGTTTGTGGGGGTCTGGCAAAATAATTACGCTACCTTGATTCTGTGTGATTTGCTCTCCATCTGTTGGGTTGTATTCCTCCCCATACCCTATTGCCTTTTCCTGTTCTAAGTCTTTCCCATAACCAGGATTCAGCTCCGAATTCCCCATTTAATCCAGCTTTTTGGGACTTGGGATGGATTCTTTTCTCCACTCTGACCGGTCCTCAGGGTCTGTCTGGTTCTCAGTCTCTGATTCTTGCCTGCCCTGATGCTTCCGGAGGTCCAGCCCTAATTTCTTTTGTCCAACCAAATTTTTAGGGTTCTACATGGATTCCTCCTCGCGATTTGATTTTGCATTGGTTACTGATTTCTTTCCCGATTTTTCCTGCAATGTGGTTTCAACTTTTTTTTCTGGTATCAAGTTGCAGCAATCAATTCCTAGTTGCTTATTTTTGTATTTGGTTTGGTTATTTAAGTCTGGAACCCCTCTTTTCTTCATTTTTTGATTCGGCCCTAAGGTCATTTGTATCACCAACTCCTCCTTGGTGGCAGCTAATTCCGCTTGAAGCTTGCGAATTTTTGAGTCTAGGTGATCTTGCTGATTTTTCGCCATTTGTACTACAATTTTGTTCGCGACTTCTTCAACTACCCTGTAAGTTTTCTTGATTTTATGAAATTTTTCTCCCAACTGCTCTGGCCCTGTTCTTAGCAATAAATCTAGGGGGTTGCTCTCTCTTTGATTGGCATTGATGTACTGTTGCAATAATTGTTGGAGCTGAGGATTGTGTTTCGTAGGTGATTCTTGTCTCTTTGTTCTGTTCATACTGTTAGCGGCTGAACTTGCATTGCTCCCTCTTTCCGGTGATTTTTCCTGCCTTTTGGAGGTTTCTTGCTCCGATCTGGAAATTCCTTGTTGCTCTTTTCCTTCTTCCAGGACCCTTTTCCGCTTTCCCAAGCTTATGAGAGTGTTGGACTGGAACTCTTGCAAGGGGGTTAATGCTTCGCTTCAGGACGATATTAAGGTAAGATGAACACTTGAATAAGTGACTCCAATTTTTCCAGCCTGACTCTTTTTATTTTTAATTCTTTTTAACTCACTCACGAATCTTTCTTTAAAAACTTCTAGCCAATCTACTGCATAACCATCCATAGCTCTCTGTAATAAGTCTCCGAATTGTGCAGATAAAGTTGATTTGGTGGGGCTTTGGAACCTCAAAGCAGCATTCAAAAATTTTAACAAGAAATGTAGCACCTTATGCGGATAGCCTGAAATTGTAAGTCCTTTCCTGCCACTCCCCATTTCCTTGGAGAATAACTCTAGCCCTTCCTTAGTTGCTCCAGTTCGTTTTGTTTGTTTAAGATGAAATAATTTTCCATACACAGTTTAGTAGTTCTGGGGTATAAGCTGAACTTGCTAGTAATTTACTCTAGTGGTGATTGCAGTGCTCTCAAGATTTGCTAAGGCTTCTTCCACCCCTTGCGTACATAATCTGTCCCATCGGGTTTCATTTACAAATTCATATAGCCCAGTTTGTTGTAAAATTCTCTTCCATTTTCTGCGGTTTCTTAGGTCTGATAGTGTCTACCTGGGCACTTCCAAGTTGCTTCTTTAGAGTTTTGACTTATTTCCATCTCTCCTCCTACCTGCATGGCTAAATTTCTGACTATTTGTCTTGGGAAATGAAATTTGCAAAAAAGGAGGTAAGTGCTGTTACTTTCTCCTTGCAATTCTAATCCCTTCCCTCTCTGGAATTGAGTTTGATAGTTCACAATAGTGTCCCAAAACTCCTGTTCCGACACTTTCTCTCGGTGTTTGATTGGCTGCCCAAATATGTTAAACTCTTGGCAAACAGTTAAGTTTTCTATAACTACTTGGCTCCCTTCCTCCCTACTCCAAATGGGTTGAACAGTTGGTGCGAGGTCTTCCTTCCGCTCTTCTACCTCGAAGTGTACGCCGGCCGGCATTGCTACTCTGTTTATTACCATACTTGTCTGCTTGACTCTGTTTCCAGTCCTCCTCGCCTGCCTTATCAATCCCTTTTGTATGTAGAATTCTAACAATGAAGTCCTCATGGCAGGTGGAGTCGTCTCCCAGAAGGTTGGACGCCCAGAACGTCTACCGGTTGTTAAAGTAACTGATTTCTTTGAGTAATTTAAAAGTAAGGTGAATGGCTTTGGGCGGGATGGGGTCCGGATATGGTCTGATATTATTAGTGTTGTTAATTGATTCCAGGTAACCAGGTTATGTTGCTCCAATACCCCGGTCAAAAGGGGTCGCGATTCCCAGCTTTTGCTGCTGGTGTCACTCCACCCAGACAAATCAGCTATTGGATGTGGACCTGGTCTCGATTTTGATCTGGAATTGTTCCATGACTTGTGCGGGGCACATTCTGGGCCTGATCCTATCCATACCCAACTCCATATTCCGAAAGAGATTCCCAGGTCTTTTGGACTTTTTACATAGTGAGTCCAGCTGGCAGGGAATTCCTTCCATATTGCCTCAGCAGATTTCCACTTGTACTGAAAATTTCTTTTTGGCCCATGATTTCGGCTCTCATCACCAATTTTTAGGATTTTCTAATTGGTCCCCTGGCATTTTGTCCAATGTAGTTGGTTTGTCCCTTGCCCGTATACTGGTTCGGAGGTTCTATTATAATTATTACTCTGGCTTGGTGGATCTTGAAATGTATACCTTGGTGAAATTTTATACTTAATCTCCTTTCTTTTTCTATTGGAGTGCATTGGTGGATTTCCTTTTGGTTTTTGTTTAATTATCTGTGGTATAATTTGCTGAATCTTTTTAATTTGATTAGAATATTTTTTTTTTAGGTTTTGAGATTTGTTTGTGGTTGTAATTCTCTTAGATTCATTTAGTAATTTAGGATCCTTAATCAATATAGGTTGGATATAATTTAATACTAATTTATTTATATTTACTTGTTCTAAGTTGTTATTGGAATCTACTATATCTATTGTTCTATTTGTATATACAAATTTTATTGTATATGGTCCAAACCATTTATGTTTAAATTTTCTTCTTTTCTTTTTATTTGTGGTTTTTAAGTACAAAACTTTTTGTCCTTCTTTAGATCTTGGTGGTTTACTTTTATTATCTTTAGTTAGTTGTAATATTTCCCGTAATGAAGAAAATTTCTGTAATGATTGCTCTTCAAAGTTAATATTTTTTTGATCAAAGTTTTTGGTTTTATATATATTACATGGATGTTCATGCCTTACATTAGTACAATATTTACATGCTGTTTGTTTTATTGGATTCTCATGCCTAAATGTTCTTTAAGTTGGTATTTAGTTATATAATCCTGTGCTTTGCATCTCTTTAAATCCAATTCTTATAGTTGTTTTATTCAAAGTTTCATTATTGCTTGAATGTGCATAATTTGATGTTCATAATTTTTATTTAATTCCACATATTGTGTTGGTAATAGAACTTTTGTTCCATATATAAGTGAAAATGGTGTATATTTTGAAGTGACTTTATATGTTGTATAATAGGTCCATAAAGCTAGATATAATTTTCTATTCTAATCACTCTCATTAGCATTTACTGTCTTAGTCAAAACTGCTTTTAATACTTTATTTATAGATTCGGCTTGTCTATTTCCTTGTAGATAATAAGTGGTTGATTTTTGATATTGGATCATAAATTTTGTGGTAAGTAATTGGATTGTTTCATTAATGAAGTGTGATCCTTGATCACTTACTAATTCTAATGGATATCCATAGTGAGTTAAAATTTCTTCATATAAAAATTTGGTAGTGGATTTTGCAATACTATCTCTTAAAATTTTAGCTTCTACTTATTTATAAATGTAGTTTGTATCTATTTTGTGTAGATTTGGCTGGAAGATCAATATGATCTATAAAATCAATGCTCCATCTTTGAAAAATTTCTAATGGTAGTACTAGATGCATTGGATTTTTATTCTTGTCTGATCTTGTTGCCGTTCTTTAGCAAATATCACATCTCTTGCAATATTCATAAACTTCTTTTTTCATAGTTGGCCACCAATATAAGGCTGTTAAAATTTTATGTATTGTGATGATGGCCAAAAAATGTCCTCCAACTATGCCTTCATGAGCTTTGATAATTTTAGCTTTAATTATTAGTCTTGATAAATATATTCTTTGAAATCCATCTGGACATGTCTTAATTAATCTTCATTTATTATCCAAGTGGAAAGATTGACTTCTTATAGCAATTTGCCTCCGAATATTTATAAGAATTTCTATGGATATAAATCCATTTCTTAAATAATCTATAATTGATTTCACCCAATCTAAGTATTGTTTTCTTGGTATTTCACTTGGTCCATCTTATATCATGAATAATTTAGCATCAGACAATTGATGTTGTACTCCAGTTAGTGCTTCTTCATTAATAATTCTTGAGAGATGATCTGCCATCACATGTTGTCTTTCCAACTTGTATACAATCTTAAAATCATATTTTTGTAATAATAACATCCATCTTGTTATTCTTTTCAAAATTACTGGCTTATTTATTAAATATATAAAAGAGCTTGATGGTCTACATAGAATACAAAATGATTGACTAGAAGATAGTGTTGAAATTTCTTTATCAAGTAAACTATTGCTAAGGCTTTTCTTTTTGTTATACTATAATTTCGTTCAGCTTGGTTGAGAAGTCTACTTGCATAATATATTAGTGAATCCAATTTTCTATGTATATTTTGGACTAACATTGCTCCAATGGATTTATTAGATGCATCACAATATATATAAAATTCTTTATTCTATTGGATTGTAATAAGTATTTGTGTAATTATCAATTTTTCCTTTAATAAGTTGAGAGCTCTTTGGCACTTCTCATCTTATTTGAAACTAAGTTATAACTTAGTTAAATTAGATAATGATTGATTAATACTTGCATAATTTTTTATATATCTTTGATAATATCCTATTGATCTAAAAAACACTCATACTTCTTTTCTATTCTTCGGTAGAAGTAATGATATAATTACTAAAATTTTGATTGGATCTACCAATATGCCTTCTTTATAAACAATATGGTCCAATACACTACTGAATGTTACAGTAAAAATATATTTTTCTAAATTTAAGCTAATTCTAATTTTTTTATATCTTTAGAGATATTTTTTAAAATAATCAAGATGCAACTCTCTTTTTCCATAAATACTAAAATCATCAAAATATCAAGGACACAAGATAGCGAGTCAGCAAAGAAATAAAGAGAAGATTATAGAATAATTCCAAGAACAAAGATTAGATGGATAAGAACAAGAATTAGATTAAGAATAGGATACTAGATTGATATCAAGAACAAGGCAATACTTTGAATTGCTCCAAGACTTGTATTGGCAAGACTAAGGTGCTTCTTGATCTTGCCACTTATTTATAATATAAGGCCTATATCCTATTGAACCTTCTAAGAGTATCTTAGAAGATTTTAGAAGCTTGAGGAAGATTTTGGAAGATTCTAAAAAATCTACGGGAGGTTCTAAAAGATTGAAGAAGATATTAGAAGATTCTTAAAGACTATAGAAGATTCTTAGAAGACTAAAGAAGGTTCTAAAAGGTTCTAGAAGATTCTAAAAAGCTATGGAAGATTTTAGAAGACTATGAAAAGTTCTAAAAAGTAGTAACTTAAAATATGTTTGTGACATCACCTTCCCTTCTAGCAATGAGTTTCACGAGGAGCCGAAGTGATTTGATGATCAAATCATATACATAAAAAATCTAAAATTTGTCGGACTAGAAAAGTAACATATTTTGTCTTATGTTCATTAATTATCTGTTCAACAAGATCCTTGAGATGGCATCAATGACCTCGAGATATAACCTCTGTTAAACCAATGTTCCATCTAAGAATTTGCTCTTTGTTGCAACCTTCAAAATATCTCTCAAATACAATTTCTGATCTACTTGGAATCATCCTTTTAACTTCAAGGAATATTACCAAAGCTCGGGTATTTGAATCGAGATTTTTGTGATGAGGCCATATCTCCAAAGATTCTTAACGTGCCTTTACTTGACATTAGAATATTCCTTCTTTGCCTTATCTATGTTCTTCAAACCTAACAGATTGTAAAAGTTGTAATGGTTCCTCAGCCACTTGTATGGCAGAAAAATCTTCTGATTCTTGTTTGTGCAATTTCTTTGAAACACAAAGATTTGACATAATAACTAATAAGATTCTAGTAGGATCTATTCTATCTTGGAAAAAATACAAGTGTAGGTCTTGACGTGGTTTTTTTTTATTTTTTTTATTTTGGTCTTTAGTTGTTGATAGAAAGCATCATTTAGAAGCCAAGAGATGTTGTTGTCGACAAAATCTTTAATGACAATTGAATCTAAGTTTTTTAGGATATCATTAATGGAATTTGCAAACTTTCTTAGATGCATTCTTAAGGTTATCTAAGGACTCTCATGTCCTTTCGCTAATTCCATAGTCCTTTCAATGGATGAAATATTCGATTCATTGATGTCTTATATACAAATCCAATATTTTATCCAGTTCGTATTCAAGTTCTTGATTGATTTCAACTAGGGTTAGTGATAGAATAGTTCTTCCAATAATATTTGATTTAGAATAGGTTTTCAAAAAAGAGAGATGAAAGATTGGATGAATGTGCATGCTATTTGGTAGTTTCAGATGGAAACTTACTGGATTTACTAATTGTAAAAGGTCCAAGTCTTTGATAGTCTAATTTTTGTGATAGTCAATTTGTTTGTATATTTCGCTATAGTAGCCACACACGATTTCCTATTTTGAACTTTGGTTGGTTCTTGCAATGAATGTCTATGTAATCTTTACATCAGTCTTGAGCCATTTGTAGTTGGAGTTTTAGTTCTTCATAGATGGTTTTTAAATAGGTAGCTTGACTTTCTGTAATATGGCTTCTAATATCTTCAATTTGGAATGGATCTGTTCTAAGGTGGTATCCATAGTTTGAAAAGAATGAAGTTTGTTTCATCAAAGAATGTTTGAAGTTATTATATGCAAACTCAGTCAATGATAGAAAATTCATCCGATCATCTTGTTGGTAATTTATACTACAACAAAGATATTGTTCCAAGATTTAATTCACTCGTTTTATTTGGGTGTCGGTCTGAGGATGATAAGCAGATGAGAGATTGATCTTGACCTTCAAAAGTTAAAATAGTACTTGTCAAAAATTTGATACAAATTATGGTCTTCAATCCAAAATAATGTCATTTGAAAGACCATGTATTCAATAAATATTATCAATAAAAAGCTTGGCTATTTCTTCTCCAGAAATAGTCTTTGTAGCATGGAATAAAATATGCCATCTTGATAAGACACTCTACTACTACAAAAATTGAGTCTTTTTCATTTGAAATTAGGAAGTTTGTAATAAAGCCTGTAGATAGCAATTGCCATAGGCTCTTAGGAACTGGAAGGGGTTGAAGAAGTCCATATGGTTGGTGTCTTGGGATCTTTGTTTGAGTACAAATTTTGCATGATTGGATGAATTCTTTCACCAATTTCCACATTTGAGGCCACCAATAATCTCTTGATATTAATTCTAATATCTTATTGAAGCAAAAATATCCAGCTACTGGAAGGTCATGTCGTGCTTGAAGAATTTGAAGTCTTATAGAACTTGGAAGAATATATAAGAGATCCTTGAAATATAACAATCTATCCTCAAATTTGAAATTATTATTTTCTTCTATACATGTATTTTTTTGATATTATTGAATATTTTCTATAAATAGATCTATCTTCATTACTTTCTAGATTCTATCTTGAAAGTTGTATTTGTATAGGTAGACATTGTCAATATCTTCAATAGTAAATTGAACGGCTTCAATATAACTGATTTTTGTTGATCCAATATAATACCTTTTATTCTTGGTACAAGATATGATCGTCGAGAAAGGGCATCTATTTTTCCTTAAAGTTTTTTCAGACGATATGTAATCGCAAAATCAAATCGAGATAATGATATGTTCTATTGTGCTTATTGGCGATTCAAAACTCAGGCGCTCATAAAATATTCCAAATTTTTGTGGTCAATATATACCATGATCTTATATTGAGCCCCTTCCAGCAAATGGTGCTATTCTTCAAAAGCATTATATTTCAAAAACTTGAATGATGGTTGATAGAAGGAGCACTTTTCCAATTTGGGATATAATCTATTTTTTTGTAGTTTCTCCAATATCTTACGTACATGATGTTCATGTTCTTATTTGTTCTTAGAGAAGATCAAGATATTGTCCAGGTAAATGATTACAAAGTCATCTAAGTATTTTCATAAGATATCATTCATCATATGTTGAAAGATTGCAGGTGCATTTGTAAGTCTAAAAGGCATAACATTGTATTCAAAATGTCCATATCTTATATGAAATGCTATCTTCTATGGATCTCCTTCTTTAATCCTTATTAGGTTGTAGGTGCCTTTCAAATCAATCAGTATAAAGATCTTTGTCTATTCTAATTGTTCCAATAATCTTAAAATTAATGATAATTGATAGCAATTTTTTATAATTATCTTGTTTAGACCTTGATAGTCAACACACATACATAAAGAACCATCATTTTTCTTCACAAACAAGATAGAAGCTCTTGTAGGTGATTTTCAATATCTAATAAAATTCTTCACTAGATTTTTATGAATATATTTCCGTAAGGCTGTAAGTTTCGTTTGTGACAGATTATAAATTGGACCAAATGGAGGTTGAGCTTTATCTTGTAATTTAATTGCACAATCATTAGGATGATATTTTGATAATATGTCTACTTTTTTTTTTTCAAATACATCTTCAAGGTTGCGATATTGACTAGGAATATCTTGCTTCAGTTGCTCCATTGGCTCTTTCATTGAGATAGCATACAATGCAAATATAGCCTCTTTCTTTACTGCTTGTATAAATACTTTAGCTCTAAAGAATGAAGCAAAATCTTGTTTCTTCTTTTGATATTTGGATCTTACAAAAATCTTTTGCAAACTTCAATCAATATCAGGATTATGTAGCTCAAATCAAGGGAGTCCAATGACAATAGGATTGGTTGGACATCGAATAATGTTAAAAATAATTTGTGATATTTGGTCTGCTAATATCACTTCCAATAGTTGAGTTTCTTCAATAACATCTCTTGATGCAAGGTTTTGTCTATCAATGACTTCAATAGGTGCAGGTTGGATCTTCTTTACAAGTACTAGATTATACTTAATTGTATGAGAATAAAATTCACTCCTCAATCCAAATTATAAGGTGGCTTCAATTAAGAATTAGTTATAAATTGTGGTATGAAGTATAAAGAGCAATAAATAACAATGAAGAAAAAGAACAATACAAAATAAGTGAATTTTCTACAATTAAATAATTATATACTATAAAACTAGTCATAATTTATTCACTAGATTTTTACCTTATAAAAATAAAAGTAAAAAGTAAAAAGTATATTTTTGAATAGATAATCTTTTTTTTAATCTTTTTAATGATATAAAAAATATATAAATACGAATTATTATGAAAAAGTTATGATAATTCAAAGATAGGAGGTAAATAATAAAAAAGTTAAATAGAAATTTTTTATCTCAAGGATAACTTGCTTAAAAGATCATGAGTTTGAACTTCACCAAGGCTCATAAGTAGTGTATATGGATGTCCTAGAGAGGCCACGAGGCCTTAGTCTTATCCTCCTACCTACATCCAAGGTGCCACAATCTATATGAGACTTGTATACCTCTCTTCCTACAAGGACTACACTAGCTATTGGTCCTCCTATTTTATACTAGTAGAACTCATAATTTTATATTTTTAATTATACTTTAGTATTCAAAAATATCCTATTAGCCTAGGAATCTTATATAGCCTTCAAATCTTATTCTATTTCTTCATAATGGCTCACAATGTCACGGACGTAGGATATAGACTAAAAGTCTAAAAAAGAAGTTCAAGAAGAACTGGCAAGAATTAGATTAATCAGATGAGTACAAGAACAACATATGAGATGTGAGCTAGAATTCCAAGAGATGTGTTGTCGAGATTGAAGAACTCTTCAGTCTTGACTCTAATATATACACATATTCGAGAAACTTCTTGATCAACTTTCAACAATTAGGAAGCTTATCAAGCAGCTTTTCAAGCAACTTCCACCAACTAGGAAGCTTCTTAAGTAATTTCTATCAATTAAAAAGGTTCTAGAAGGTTCTAGAAGGTTCTAATAAACATGTTTTTGATATCAACCCCTCTTCTAGCTTTAAAGTCTCCGAGAAGTCATTTGAGACATATGCTCACAAACGTAGGAAATCAAAGATTTGGCGCATAGTCTTTGCAATATATTCCAGTTATCATTCATAAGGTAAATGATTCATGGGTCCTTGTAGCCATCGGTAATAACCAACACCTTCTACTTGAGACCATGCCTAAACTTCTATATCTTCATTGTAGAAGTGGCCTGAAAATATCGTTTTGCCACTACCTTCATGAGCTGGTTTAGTTTCAAAGACAATCACGAGTGACCTGCTACTTGGTATTCTTTGACGTCTTCTTGATTTTTCTAATTTTTCATCTCAAAGTCAATGCTGTGAGCTACTCGATTGAGATGGCATCACTAGTGCAGTATCTTCATTCTTACTAGCTATATCTAAATACACTTTGAGATTAGATATCTTGATACTACAAGAAAACAAAACTCAAGAAGTTATATTTTGGTAAGACCTGGATTCTACTTGTATACATTCCTTTGGAGAAGGTTTCATCTTTATGTTTTGTCAATGACCGACTTTTGATTTATGAGGATATCATCAATGAAATTCCTATATCTTTTAAATCGCATTTGTTACATTTTTTGCTGGCTCCTAAGTTTGCTCATTTACATCATCGCCATGTTAGTGAATTAAATACTCCAACTTCTCCCATTTTCATTGCAAATCAAGGACTTGTTCCATCTCATATTCCATATAGTCCTCGATTTCAACACAAGGTGGTGGTGTCTGTATCCGTCCTGGTAAAGTTGATATGCTATAAGCTTCTAGAAGAAAAATTTGAAAGACTAGATATACCTTTATGGATGTGGATAGTTTCAACCTATAAGCCACTAGATTGATTTGCTCCTGAATGCAGAATGGTCCTAACCTCCTATAATCCAACTTATTGCAAGGTCAAGTGGTCTTGATGTTTCATTGCAAGAGCCAAACCTTATCTCCAATTTGAAAAGCAGGAGAATCCTTCTGAAATTTGTCTACAGAAGCTTTGTACGAGTCTTGAGCTATTTATAACTGAAGCTTCAAGGTGGTTTAGATCTCCATTAAATGCTATGTAAGATCTTCAGCTACTAGATTTTTATCTTTGGATTTATCCAACAAATCAAATTTTAGATGATATCTATAATTTATAAAGAAAGATATTTATTGGATTGAGGCATACACCAAATTGTTGTATGCTAACTCTGCCAATGGTAGATATGTAGTCTAATTGTCTTGTTGATAGTTGATTACACATCATAGATATTGTTCAAAGACTTGGTTGACTCGCTTTGTTTGACCATTGGTTTGAGGATGGAAGGCAAAAAAGAGTTTGATATCTACCCTTAGTATGTCAAAAAGTGATCCCCAAAACTTTGATATAAATTGAGGCCCTTGATCTGAAATAATATCATCTGATAAACCATGATATTGATATATATTGTCAATAAACAACCTTACTATTTTTTCACCAAAATTTATCTTTCTGTATGGAATAAAATGTGCCATCTTCGTAAACCAATCTACCACCACGTAGATAGCATCAAATGTTGCAGAAGGTGGCAAATCTATGATGAAGTCAATAGATAATGAAGACCATCGTTGCTTTGGAATTGGCAGAGGTTGTAAAAGCCCATAAGGGCAATGTCGAGGATTCTTTGATCTTAAACAAAGATCACATGATAGCACAAAGTTCTTCACTATCTTCATAGCTGATATGTAATGATGAAATGAAATCTAAATAATGACATGTTCCATCAAACTTTGTGACGATTCAAAACTCGAGTTGTTGTGAAATACTCCAAATTCTTGTGATCTATATATATTATCATCGGATGTACAACACCCTCTAATAAATGATGCCATTCTTGAAAAGAATCAACTATCGCAAGCAGCTCCTTATCAAGAATTTTATAGTTGATTTCTGCTGCCAAAGCTTCTTTGAATAGAACACAACCGGGTGAAATTTATCATCTTTTTCCATCTATGATAATACAGCTCCTAGTGCAAAGTCAGAAGCATTTGTTTCCAAATAGAAGGCCTTTATAAAGTTAAAATGCACCAAGATAGGTGCTGTCATAAACGCCAACTTTAACTCTTGAAAAGCTTCTTGTGCTCGGATACTCCACTTGAGCATGTCTTTTGATGTCAACCACATTAATGGGGCTGTAATTTGTGAGTAGTTTTTGATGAAAATGAGATAGAAGTTGAAAAATCCAAGAAAACATTACACGTCCCATACCGACTTTGATACTGTCTAATCCGTTACTGCTTGAACCTTCTTTTGATCCATCAATAATCTTTTGTCCAAAATGATATAATCAAGAAATTCCACCTTGGGTTGAAAGAATATACATTTTTCTAACTTGGCATATAATCCCACATCTCAAATTTTTTATAACACCAATTTCACATGACCCTCATATTCTTGAACATTCTTGGAATAGATCAAAATATCATTGAGATAACAAATAACAAATTTTTCCAAATACTCTCAGAAAACATCATTCATCAAATGTTAAAATATAGCTGGTGCATTGGTCAAACCAAAAGGCATGACATTATATTCAAAATATCCATACCTTGTTCAAAATACTGTCTTCCATTCATCTCTTGCCTTTACTTGTATAAGATTGTAAGCTCCACAAAGATCTATCTTGGTGTGTATTTTGGCTTCACCAAGTTGCTCCAAGAATCCAGATATTAGTGATAATGGATATCAATTCTTCACGATGATCTTGTTCAAGCCTCAGTAATCCACGCTCATTCGTAATGAGCCATCTTTCTTCTTCACAAAGAGGATAGGTGCAAATGTTGGAGATTTAGAATGCCAAATGGATTTCTTTGCAAGATTCTCTTTAATGTAATCCTTCAATGTTGAGAGCTCATCTTGTAATAAATTGTAAATTGGGCCAAATGGTGGTTGTGCTTCTTCTTGGAGATCTATTGCACAATCATACAATCAATTCTCTGGTAGCATGTCAACATTCTTCTTCTTAAAGACATCCTTGAATTCTTCATATTGCTCTAGAATAACCAAAGTCGGAGTTGCATCTTCTCGAGCTGCTATTGCAAAGATGACAAGAAGTGTATTCTTCTTAGCTTCCTTCATGAAGGCCCTTGCACCTATAAACAAGAGTTTGTTTCTAGACATTATCTTAGCAAGTTCCACCTTCAAGGATTTTGTTGGAAATGTTACTTTTCACAACCTCCAATCTATCAATAGATTATATTTATCAAGCCAGGATAGTCCCAAAATGATTAGACATGAAGGGATCTTGATAATATTAAATATAATGCTACTTTTATGATTTTCAAGACGTACCTTCAATGATTTAATTTCATAAGTAACATTGCCAGAAGACAAAGGTCGGCCGTCTATGACTTCTACATAGATATGCTTTGGTTTCTTCACAAGAGGAAATTTGTGGAGCTTGGCAAATTCTTCATCTAAAAAATAAATAGATGCTCCTAAGTCTAATAGAGCATCAGTTTGTAATTTTTGAATACCAAAAAATAAAGGTATTGTAAAGCAATGAGAAGGTTGAGTTGAAAAAAAAAGACCTTGATTAATTTGGGATGTTGAGATGTCCAATGGTATGGTCTCTATTGTGGCTGGGTGTCCTTGTTTTCCTGTACGCTTATGCTCGTGAGTCTTGTTGTTTGAGGCATCTGTTTTCTAGGACAATTTTTGGCTTTATGGCATGCCTCTCTACAATATAAGCACAAGTTTTGCTCAAATTGTCGCTTCTTTTCTTCAATTGTAAGGGGCTTGAAACGTACAGTATTGATTTGCATGTTTTTTTATTTCAGATTGAACTTCTACACTCTTGATAGGAGGAGCCGAGTCGAATTGGTTTCCTCATGAATATCGTGTAGCTTTGGAATAATAGTCTTGACGTCGTTGAAAAAGCCAATCGTTTCACTTCACCACTTGACTGATTGCTTTGTTGAGTATTTGAGGGTCAGATAGAGATAGCAATAAATCCTTCATGTCATCTCTAAATCTCCAATAAAATTGACTTACCAGCGCTTCTTCTGCCCAGTTGATATCACAAGCAAGTTATCTAAAATTTAATGCGTAAATAGATGCAGAGCGTGATCTTTAATGCAAAGAATGAATCTTGGTGGTTGCCCATTGAGCCTTATCATGTCCCAACTAATCCAACTGGTGACTCCTCAATTGAATAGCATTTTGATTGCAAGAATATTACCAATTGAACTTGGTTTACAAAACCACAAAATTTTGATTGGGTACCATCAAACTTCTCTAGGAGATTGACTCGAGGCTCTTTGTACTGTGGTGTAATCAAATTCTCATGCTGAGATGTGGATGGCAGTACTTCACTAGCTAGAAGTGGTTGTGCTATAGTCTGAGCAACTCCTACTCTTGTAGCTCCAAGGAACTTAGCAAAATTTCCTTCAATTTCAACAATTCTAACCGCTAAAGCATTAAGAGCATTGATGATCATATCTAATTTTGACTCCAAAGATTCTACTATGTTAACATTTTCTCTACTAGTCATGCTAAGTAAATAAGAAGGAATCAATACTAGTCCAAGGAAGGATAATCCGCAACCTTTAGAATGCTCAAGTATCTCCAAGGAGAGAGGTAGTCCATTCTCTACTTCAAAGAACTAAGCTTTGATATTGATAGAAGGGTAGTCTCGAAAAATTGTCATGGATATAGGATATAGACTAAAAGTCTAAACAAGAAGTTCAAGAAGAACTGGCAAGAATTAGGTTAATCAGATGAGTACAAGAACAACACCAGAGAGGTGAGTTAGAGTTCTAAGAGATGTGTTGTCGAGATAGAAGAACTTTTCAGCATCAACTCCAATATATACTCCTACCTAAGAAACTTCTCAAGTAACTTCCACCAACTAGGGAGCTTCTCAAGCAACTTCTACCAGTTAGGAAGCTTCTCAAGCAACTTCCACCAATTAGAAAGTTTCTTAAGCAACTTCCACCAACCAAGGAGCTTCTTAAGCAACTTCTACCAACTAAGAAGCTTTTCAAGCAACTTCTACCAATTAGAAAGCTTCTCAAGCAACTTCCATCAACTAAGAAGCTTCTTAAGTAACTTCCACCAACTAGGGAGCTTCTCAAGTAACTTCTATGTACTTAGAAGATGCTAGAAGATTTTGGAAGGTTCTAAAGAGTTCTAAGTGCCTTCTAAAATGTTCTAGAAGATTCTAACAAGCATGTCTTTGACACTCAAGGTGGTAAAATTTATTTTTACCAAAGTCTTCAAAATTGCTCTAAAAATTCTAAATAAATTCTAAATAAATTCTAAAAATATCTATAATATTTTTAAGATGATAATATCAATTTAAGGCTATTTTATTCTATCTTAGAAAATTTTTATAATAATAAAATCAATTAAAATCAACTCAAAATCCTATTTTCTACAAAAATAATTAAAAAGACATGAGATTTCTTTCTCATGCTTCTTCTACCTACTAAGTAACATTTATAGGTTTTTAATGAATAATATATATAGATAGAAGGCCAATATAGACATTGGTCTCAATAACTAACTCTTAATACTTAATAATAAATAAAGATACTAAACCAACTAAAATAATTACCTCCAAGATTTATTAAGATTCTATTTTTTTAACTTTTATATTTATAAATATTTTTAAATTCTAATAAATATTTAAATAGTCAAAAATATTTTTTAACCATAATATTTAAATAACTAAATAATTTAAGATTATATTTTTAATTAATCCACCAATTAAGATCTATTGGTGGAACTTACAAGTTGTAAAATCTTTATCCATAAAACATATTGAGGCTCTAGTATCTAAAAGGAATTTATCAAAAATCTCTTATTTTAAAATTTATATGTATATAAGAAGTATAAAATAGGATGTTAGGTCTAGAGGTAGGAAAAGATCTTTTTTTGGTACTTTGGATTTGAGGGTGTCTAATCACAAGGTCTCTATTATGGCTGGACGTCTTTGTTTTTCAACCTTTTCAATTCAGATGTTATACTTCTTGCCTTAAATTCTCTAGATTTTTTTGGACAGTATGCTACCTTGTCATTGGATCTTTTATAATATAAAAATAGATTCTTTTATCGATGTCTAGTCTTTTTTGTTGGTATTAATAGCTTGAATTGAGTTGCATCAATCTGCATAGGTTTAGGATATATTAATGGCTTTTCTAATACTCTATAAGATGTAGCCGATGTTCCTTGATAGATATTATTAAAAATTGATCGCTTTTCTTATTGTAACTAAAATAAGCAATTGTCACAAGTAATGGCTTGAGCTATGAGTTCTTCCAAGCTTTCAACTCTTCGCATTGTGATCAATAAATTCTTCACATCACTCTTTAGGCTATAACAAAATCAAATCATAAAAGCCTTATCATTCCAATCGAGATCACAAGTAAGTTGTTAAAATTTTGTGGCATAAATTGCCACTAAATATTGTCCTTGTCGTAGATTTTGAATCTTCTTTTCTGCCACCCTTTCTCGATCATTGTCTCTAAATGCAGCAATAAATCTTTCTTTAAAAGCCTCCAAATTATATAGGATCAGAGAATTCTTTTCCAATACTAGCGCAAAACACGATCAAGCACTTTCTGATAAAGAGGTGCCTACAAAAGCGACTTGAGTGAATCCATGTGGATAACGAGAAGGATACAATTATAAATAAAGTTATATTTGTTGTACAAATCCTCAAAAGTTGGATCTTGTTCTATCAATTTTATTATGCATACTAGCTTTTGGTTCTTTTATGACAATCTTTGAAACTTCTAGAAGAGTTATACGTATAGCTTATCTACTGCTTATTTCCCTCAATCGAATAATCTCTTATTGTAAATTATAAATCTTTCTTTTAGCTTCTTTAGATATTTATTCTATTTGCAATTTCTTTTTGGATTGAAGAAGAATTCCATTTTTTCTCATACAATATTCAACAGAGCTCAAAGATCTACAAGAGTTGCTACTCTATTCTCTGCTTGTGATAATATACCTCCATTAATCTGATCTATTTCCATATTAAAAAAGAAAAAAATTTAATAAGCTGTCAGTAAAGTATTTTCTATACTAAAAGAAATATTTCTAGATAGTTAATTTAGAAGAGGATAATCTGCAAACTTTAAAATGTAGTCATATATCTTTGAAAAGGGATAATCCATTTTTTTTTGAAAAAAAATCAACTGCAACAAGTAAGCATATCAGTTTAGAGGGGAGTAGTTTACACTATTTTAGAATGCAATAATATCTTGAAGAAGGATAATCCACTTTCTATCAATAGATCAAAGCTGTGATATAATTATGTAAGCAATCTTGCCAAACTATCAAGGATGCAAGATAGCAGATTAATAAAGAAACAAAGAGAAGATTACAAAATAATTTCAAGAATAAAGATTGAATGGACAAGAATAAGAACTAAATCAAGAATAAGAAACTAGATTGATATCAAGAACAAGGCAACACTTTTGATTCCTTGAAGATTTGTGTTGGCAAGACTAAGATGCTCTTTGATTTTGCCTCTCATTTATACCACAAGGCCTATATCTTATTGGAATTTCTAAGAGTATCTTAGAAGATTATAGAAGCTTGAGGAAGATTTTGGAAGATTCTAAAAAGTCTATGGGAGATTTTGGAAGGTTGAAGAAGATTCTAGAGGATTTTCAAAGACTATAGAAGATTCTTAGAAGATTAAAGAAAGATTTTAAAAGATTTTAAAAGATTCTAAAAAGCTATGGAAGGTTCTAGAAGACTACAAAAAGTTCTAGAAAGTGGTAACTCAAATTATGTCTATGACACCAAGAATACTTATATAAATTCATTTAAGTATTCTATAAAGATTGTTATTACTGCTCATTGAAAGGTGGCTGACATACTTTTTAGTCCAAATTATATTATTCTATATATAAATATTCTTTATTTTATTATAAAATATATTTTTGATTAATCTCTTAATACTACTATGATTTGGTTATATCCATTGTATTTATCAAGTGTTGACTATATTTCATATCTAACTATACTTTCGAAGATTCCATCAATAAAAAGTAAAAGAAATGGATCAATTTTTGTAACTTTATTTAATTTTTGATAATCAATATATATTCTTAACTTTCCATTCTTATTGGATATAATTACAATTAATAATAACCAATTTGATTTATCAACTTGATAGATAATTCCTACTTTAAATAATTTGTCAATTTTTTCTTTTATTTTTATAGCATATGCTAGATTTATTCTATATATTTTTTGTTTAATTGGTTGAATACTGGACTTAAATTCAATCTTATGCTCACATATGTGAGGTGGTATTCTTTTTAAATCTTCATATTTTTAAGCAAAATATCCTTATATTTTTGTAATAATTTTATTAATTCTCTCCAAAATTCTTCATCAAAATCCTTTCCAATTTTTATATTTTTAGATTATCTTCAGCTCTCAAGTTTACTTTTTTTATTTCTTTTTGATTAAAAATTATCCAACCCGTTTTTCTTAAAATTATTTAAGCAGCTGATGTTTCATTAATTTCTATTGATCCTTCTTTAAACTTGTAAAAATAATTAAGATATTATATTGGTTCATCTACTACTTTGTCTAGTGGCTTAATTTTCTTTTTTCTTATAGATTTTATATCATTTTTTGAAATTTCTTCTTCTATTGGATTTGCCATGTTGCAATTATAATTGAACATTTTTTTTAATCCTTCTAAAGTTATGTTTGCAATTGGATGTAGAGAAGACATTGCTTCATATACTAACTTTTTTTTTCATCAGTAAGTTCATTTTTTCAATCATATTCTTCTAGATCCAAAGATCTTGTAACAGTAATATTATATGTAAAACCTCCTACTTCAATTCTTAAATTTCTTATCATTTCTAATGGCAATACTTGTCTTTGATCTATCATTTTTATTATACATGGTGTCGTATGACGTGGCCTTTTATCTGGGAATACACTGGGTACTTGGCTATAGAGAGTTTATTTGAAACTTGATGGCAAAAATCCAATAGGTGATTTATCGTTAATAAAAAGGACAAATAATATAACAATCTCACAAAAGAGAAGTTATGTATATAAACTCTTTTGTATTCAAGTAGATTTGTACAAAAAGGGTTCAAATTTCCACAAAAATCCTTCAAAACTTTATTCACTTGCAAAGAATTATTTCTTCTAGATGTTTAGAGTCTAATAACTCTTGATCTAATTATTCAGTTTCTATAAAATTTACTGCAAAGTGTAGACAATTCTCTTAAGTTTCACCACAAGAAAGAATCAAGTACAAATTCATTTCCAATCGTCTGATATCTCAAAATCCCTAGCAGGTGCTTAAAACCCTAGCTCAAAGACACCCGAGCACTATTTTCCTTATATCTCACAAATCCAAAATCCTAATACCACAAAATTTTTGTACATAATCTTATGATATAAACACATATACTCTTCAAAATTTTGAGCCAAAAATCTATCAGATTGCATAAGATGTAGCTCAAAATGTAACCACTATGTAAGAGGGTCACTTACTACCCTTAAGTCTATAAGCATTGACTTCAACTCCCAATATCTCCTTCTTTTTAGCTTTGATTTTATCAAGCTATGTATAAAAAGTGTAGCCAAGACAGTGTCCTTTTCAACCCTAGTCGCCAATCCTTAATTGCTTTCTGTATGCGCAAGTTATACCCAAAAGAGTGACAGTAGATCCAAAATCAACACCTTAACTTTGAGCTCCTATAACTTCTTTATAAAAAGTGCAAATCACACAAAATTTGCACCTAAACCAAATCCAAAAACCTAAACCTTATGATCCTAGCCTCTGATGTTTGACTCCTCTCGAAAAACACACCCTAACTCCTAATAAACCCTTAGGCAGCCTCCTTGAAGCCCATTGGGTATGATTTTTGGCCAATTAGAATAGAGATTTCTATCACCCACCTCTTTTCATCTACATAGATGGCCAAACTACCCTTTTTATACTAAAAACCCTTTTCTAACCCTTCTTCTTATAAGATTTACATACTTTGTGCTTTAAGCACTAAATAAAAGAAATAAACTAAGGTTTTAAGGATCACCAATGTCTAACAAAGATGACTTAAGATATACAAAAGTTACTATCAATATAAAATCAATTTCAAAAGTTACTACTAAAAAAAAAATAAGGTCATACAAATCTTAATAGTTATCCTTTTAATACATCCTTTCTAAACTAACAACCTAATGACATCCTATAACCAATAAAAATCCACTAATATGGCTTTTTTTAGCTATGTAGTAAATTATATATTAAATATACATGTACAATTTTTTTACATAGTAGCCAAATCACAACACGACAATAGTACAAATTTTACCTTGTTATAATCCAATTTTTTTTGTAATTTTTTGATTATAATATTTATTCTAGATCTTCCATCTAATAATATTCCATGTATAATATAATATTTAGTTTCTATTGAGATAACTGGCATTGCCATATCAAAGTCTTGATTTTTCATATGATATAATTTATGTGACTCTCTTTCTTTTTTTCTTAGAAGAAACACTTCCATTAACTTCTTCTTACAATAAGGGATCAATTCTAATAATTATCCAATTGATATATTTGTCTTTGTTTCTTTTAACACTTCTTCTTCTATCTTTTCAATTTTTTCTTCACTTATTTCTTCTTTATCGTCTTTTTTTTTTTTTTCTTAGAAGTATTATCTTGCCAACTAGGCGAGGTACTTTCAGGCAATTTTCCATATTCTTTTTGGAGCTTCTTTACTTCTTTTGTCACTTCTTTACTTCTTTTGTCACTTCTTTATGCATTCTTCTTTTTCCACTCTATTCTTAGGTGGTATTTTCTTTCACTTCATCCAAGTCTTCATAATTGGTCATTCTTCTTCTGAGCTTGTTACTTCTATTTTTTTTTATTTTTTTCATCTTAATTATTATCATTATTACTATTTTCACTTTCTTCAAACTCTTTGTCTAATATCTTTTGCCGTTAATTATGGATTATTATACAAACTTTTGGTATAACTATAGTTGCCATTATAGCAAGCTTTCCTGTCCTTGCTATTTCTCTCATCTTTTTTTAATGCTTCTGCCACAATGGACAATCTGATTTTCTATGTCTTCATTGCTAATAATAATAACATTCATCAAATCTCTCTTTCTTGGATTTTTTTAATTAATTTTTAGAATATTTTTAAATTGCCTATTTTTAAATTTGGATCTTTCATAATGACCACTTTCTCTTCCCACATAGGGATATATTTCTTCTCTTCTAAAATAATTGCTGAGTGGTTCATCTCTTCTATAATTGTTATATTGATTGTTATTTTGATGATACTTATTGGATGGTGGTTCTTCTATTCAGTAATATTAATTTGGAAGAAGTCTACAATTTGTTTCAATGCTAATACACTAGCCACATTTTTATATGGCTAGCCACATTTTTATATATTTCTTTTCTTCTAAATTCTTGAAGGAGTAACATCCATTGAGTAATGTGTCCACTCAATTGAGGTTTATTAATCATATATTTAAGAGCATCATGATCGGCATGAAACATAAATGGATAACCAAGCAAATAATGCCAAAATTTTTAGATAGAATAGATCATGCCCAAGGCTTCCCGTTCAGTCGTAGTGTAATTTCATTCCACAGCAACAAATTATCAACTAGCATAATAGATGAGATGATTCAAATCCTTTTCATCTTTTTGGTTTAATACGGATCCAATAGCAATATTTGAGATATCAACATAAACATGAAATAATTTTGTCTAACAAGATGCAACAAGTACTTGTGCCAACACCAATTTTTGTTTTAATTCTTTGAATGCAACTGTACATTCTTCAGTCCAAATTGGACTAGATCCATCTAATGATGGTTTCTTTGAGAGATTTGTGAACGGTTGATATATTACTGCAAATAAATGAATAAATGGCCTATAATAGCTGACATGGCCTATGAAACTATGAACACCTGACACTGTTTTTGGCTTTAGTAAAGCTAATATACAAGTAACTATATCTGGGTCAGTAGAGATATTAGCCAAGAAAACAATGTGTCTCTAAAGCTTTCCCGATAGTACGCCAAATTGACACTTCTTAGAATTCAAAGATATCCCATAATTATCACATTGGTTTAAATATTTATCAAGATATTTCAAATCATTTGCTGTCATACTGAATGTGCAAAAATCATCTAAAATATCTCTATTGACAATTATAAATAATCTTAAAATGCTTGCATCATTATGCATTGAAATATAGCTGGGGCATTACATAATCCAAATGGCATTACTTTATAAACAAATATACCACAATCTGCAGTAAAAGTGGTCTTCAACTGGTCCTCTTTTATAATTTTTATTTAATTATAATCCAAAAATCCATCCAAAAAAGAATAACATTCATGCCCAGCTATTGCATCCAATATACTATCCGTAAAAGATTAAGGAAAATAATCCTTCTTGATAATCAAGTTTAGTTCACTAAAATCTTGAGAGATTCAAATTTTCTCATTTTTCTTCGGCACCATCACAATCGGTGAAACCCATTCACTATATGGGACTGAATATATGAATTCCACGTCTAAAAGTTTATCTATTTTCTCCTTGACCATGAGAGAATATTTTGGATTAAGACGATGTTGTCTTTGACAAACTGGTGTAGCATCTTCCTCTAAGGTAATTCGATGCTCACAAACTTTGAAAAGAATATTTTTTAAATCCACATACAACCAAGCAAAAGCAGATTTATGATGTAGAAAGAATTCTTTCCAATTTCTTAGTTCTATATCCGTAATACCGATGTATACTTTGATAATCTAAGATGTTTCATTGGAGTCCAAATTAATAGATTGGCACACACGTTCCGTATCAACCTCTGATTTGATTTGCCTCTCTTGCTCTAAATCCTTCATATGATCCATTACATTGGAACTATTTAATTATGATTCCAATGTATTGACATCATTTATTGCATGATTATTCATCTAGTCCACGATGACATTGTCAAAATTTGCTGCATCCTCTTGATACTATAAATATTTTCCAAATCTTCCATATTGGTATAACATGCCCTACTTCTGTATGTTTAGTGGATCCTTACCAACTTGCATTGTATTGTTAATTTCGTCATATTCTGCCTCAGATTGGCCCTTATCATCAAATGTTGCTTCTGAGTCCATAATTTGAAACTCTCCATGATATTGAACTGGGTACATTTGTAAAACAATCTTGTCACTATCCTTCCCAATAATTAATGTTCTTTGGCCCTAATCATTCCTAACTTTGGCTTGATATAGCCACGGCCGATCTAATAAAATTGGATATGATAAATTAAAATTTTGTAATCAAAAAATAATATAATCAATTTCATACATGATTTCCATGATTACGGTGTTAATATTGCATAAGATATCCATTGGTTTCATCCTACTATGATCTGCCATTCTCAATACCAATGTCGTGGATAATAATTATTTTAAATCCAACTCCTCCATTGTATTGATGTTCATTAAGTTCACACTAGAGCTACCATCCACTTCAACTCCAGGAATGAAAAGACCATCAATTCATACATCAATAGTTGGTACTCCCAGATCGGGATTCAAACTAACCTCATGAATTTTTTTTATTACAAACTCTATGTCATATTGACGAGGAATTCAATATAGAATGATATTCTGGTGCAATTGTTAACAATTGCTTCATTGTAATAGAAGGTTTAATTTCATCCAAATCTTTCATAATATCATATGGTTTTATATTGAAAATGATTTTCAAGGGCCTCTTCTTTTTCATGGATTTCAATTTAATCCCTTGAGATAATTTTCTTACAGAGTTAGAAATTAAAATTGTTGAATGGATTTTGTTGGAATTCTTGTCCATGAGAGAATCTTTTAATGGATAAGATGGCTCCCAAAGCTTCGCACATATTGATACTGGTTTTGGTTGAACCAATGTCTTGGGGCTAGGGACATCCTCAAGTTGTACAAACGAATTGGATCCCAATGTTGGTAATATCTTCAGTACTGGTGTTGGATTTGGAGTACCATCTAATAAATTAAATTGGTCCGCCGCAATTGGTACTCCCAATTTTTGAATTAGATCTTTTCTTTTTTATTGGGCCCGAGTAAGTATTGTATAGACGCATTCCATCTAATTTACCGAAGAATCTTGTAAAACTCAAATATTGTCTTTCATCTTATTTTATACCTGGATACACTTATCTTGGTTATTAACATTAAACAGAGCATTGCATTGCTCGTAAGTATATCCAGATTGCTTACAATTTCCACATATTGGAGCATAATCATCACCGGCTCTTGGATTGGGACATTCACTAGCATAATATTCTATCTACCTACAATAATAACATCGATCTGGTCTTCTTCCACCTCCATTAGGAATATTGGATATTTGGACTAGTATATACTTGCTAGGCTTGATCCAAGTTCAATAGATAAATAATCCCGTCCGACCAATTGATACTATAAGATCTGAAATTGGATTATGAATCGGTAGATATTGGGAGTGTCCTTGCTAGTTTTGTACAAAACCTTGAGAATTGGGATCACCTTCTTGGTTATACTCAAAATTTTGAAAATTAAAGAAATTTCTATTTTGTTTAGTTGGACAATTCTCATTCCAGCCAAACCTATTTTCTATCTGAACTTCATTAACATCCTACAAAGTTGGTTGAATCATGGTCTGATTACCAAATTGTTGTTGCTTTCTTAAATTCCAACAATTGGTGGTTATATGCTTATTTTTACAAATATCTTCAATTCTAGTGGATATAGTCCGTTAACCAATTTAGACATAACAAACGAATTTGACATTTGGATATTTGGCCATTTACAAAGGATATCTGCTACTCGGCCAGAATATGACTATATTGCTTCTACTGGTACTATTTTGCTATCTATTAATCTTTTCTTAAGACTTTTTTTGAATCCTATTGGTCGAAAATGAGTCAAAAATATATTTTTTAATGCCTCCCATTTAGAAAATGGTTCCACGGGTTGGCGATTATACCATATAAATGTTGTATCTTTCAAGATCGTTGGTAACCATCTTAACCAAATATCTTCAGTTCTACCATTATTTGCTATACATACAGTCAGAAATTGAGACAAGTGTTGTTCTGGGTTGACTCTTGGCAAATCCCTAAAGATTAGATAATGGGACTACGCTAGTTGTGCGATCATCCACAGCACCTATTTGGATCGCAATTGGAACTATGAGACTCCCTACCGCCATTGAAGGTGACACTATTCTGCTCAATTTTTTATTAAAATAAATGCTTCGTCTTCCAATTATCTTTTTCAAATTTTTAAGCCTCCGTAATTTGTTATTATTATCTACAAATAATTTTATTGGTTGAAGTTGAGGTGAAAACGATGGATTTTGAAACACACTAAATTGGCCTTTACTAGCAAGCAATACATGCCTTTCTGAAGAACTAATTTTATTAGAATTGGCTGTATCCACTATTGAAAAAGTATTGTATGGAATATCCAATTTTTTTGTGCTCCGTTCTCTTTCCGTTAATAGATTCAAAAGATATGCTGGACTATTTGTCGAATTACCCGTGAGTACTCTTGATAATTTCTTTAACAATATATGTCTAAAATATTAAAGATCTTTTATGTTCTGGATATGCTCGGATGTGCCGACAAGCATACAACCATGGTTTAATCCAATTCTATCAACGCTTCTTTTTTAGCTTCTATTCTTGCTCGTCCTGCTACAAATTTCTTGCTTGCGCCCTCTCTTATCTTCCTTTTTATTGATGTATTTTTCTCAGAGCAAGGTTCTCATTCTTATTAACTATAATCTTTCATCATCTATTATTGACATTACTTTCTATCTCTAATTTAACTACACATTGAGTTTCACTTCCCAACCAAGACTAGTTTTGTAACCTCTTCATGCGACATCGTCAACTACATGTTTGGCAATTAATTTCTAATACTCAATACTATTATCATTCCCTGGCAGCGATGTCATACTGCATTTACATTGTCGTGTTGTGGTTCGGCTACTATGTGAAAAAATTATACATGTATATTTAATGTATAATTTACTACATAGTTAAATGAGAGCCATATCAATGGACTTTTATTGGTTATAGGATGTGATTAGGTTGCTAGTTTAGAAAGGATCTATTGAAAGGATTATTATTAAGGTTTATACAACCTTATTTTTTTTTTAGTAGCGACTTTTGAAGTTAATTTTATATTGATAGTAACTTGTATATATCTTAAGTCACCTATGTTAGACATTGGTGATCCTTAAGATCTTATTTACTTCTTTTATTTGATGCTTAAAGCACCAAGTATGTAAATCTTATAAGAAGAAGGATTAGAAAAGGGTTTCTAGTGTAAAAAGGATAATTTGGCCATCCATGTGGATGAATAGAGGTGGATGATAGAAATCTCTATTCTAATTGGCCAAAAATCATGCCCAATGGGCTTCAAGGAGGCTGCCCGAGGGTTTATTAGGAATTAGGATTTGTTTTTTGAAAGAAGTCAAACATCAAAGGCTAGGATCATAAGATTTAGGTTTTTAGATCTGGTTTAGGTACAAATTTTGTGTGATTTGCAATATTTATGAAGAAGTTATAGGCACCCAAAGTTAAGGTGTTGATTTTGGATCTACTATCACTCTTTTGAATATAACTTGCGCATACAGAAAACAATTGAGAATCAATGATTAAAATAATAGAGAGAACTTTTTCATCTACAATTTTAAAGTACGGCTCGATAAAATCCAAGCCAGGGTGAAGGAGATATTAAGAGTTGAAGTCAATGCTTACAAACTTAAGGGCAGTAAATGACCCACTTATATAGTGGTTACATTTTGAGCTATATCTTAGACAATTTCATAGATTTTTGGCTCAAAATTTTCAAGAGTGTATATTCTTATATCATAAGACTATGTGCAAAAATTTTGTGGCATAAAGATTTTGGATTTGTGAGATATAAGGAAAATAGTGCTCAAGTATCTCTAAGCTAGGATTTTAAGCACGTGCTAGGAGTTTCGAAATATCACATGATCAGAAATAAATTTATGGTTGATTCTTTCTTGTGGTAAAACTTAAACAAATTATCTATATTTTAAATTAAATTTTATAGAAATTGAACAGTTGAATCAAGAGTAATTATACTCTAAAGTTTAGCAA
The DNA here is from genome assembly GCA_036785485.1 of Physcomitrellopsis africana. Lineage (NCBI taxonomy): Eukaryota > Viridiplantae > Streptophyta > Bryopsida > Funariales > Funariaceae > Physcomitrellopsis > Physcomitrellopsis africana. Next base: position 126,526 of record JAWRVF010000734.1, read on the forward strand.
GAAATAAGTCCTTGCGAGTGAATAAAGTTTTGAAGGGTTTTTGTAGAAATTTGAATCCTTTTTGTACAAATTTATTTGAATACAAGAAGGTTTATATATATATATATAACTTCTCTTTTTTGAGATTGTTGTATTATTTGTCTTTTTTATTAAGAACAAATCACCTATTGGATTTTGCCGTCAAATTTCAAATAAACTCTCCACAGCCCAGTACCTAGTGAATTCCCAGATAGAAGGCCACGTCATACGACAATGTGCAGTGTATAAAAATATTATATATCTTATATCTATTGTTATTACATGTGCGAGTACTAGAGGTTATTTTAGAAGATATTATAAGGAGAGGATTTCTTACAGCTACTTAGTTAGTGAATTAAGATGGCTATTTGTTTTGTTCCTACCTTACTTATATCCTAGAATAGACTCTTTTGTAATTAGAAGAAAGATAAAGATTATTTTACCTTTCTTGTTGACTTTTGAGGTAGAATGGACCTTGTGAGGGATAAGAAAGAAGAGCATGGGGTGAATAGGGCCTATCCAATAGGATTTGGCTGCCTATGTGGGCGTGTCATAGTCTAATATAGAAAGAAAGGGAGATATACTCCTCTTGCTAGACCTAGGATTTGGCAGTTTTGAGTGGTGAACTTTGGAGAGAGATAGCTCTGAGGATGTAGAAGCGTTTGTAATGAAAATTAAGATGTGTGTTTTTGGAGTTGAGAGAATTCTAGAACTTATTTTCTTGCTTGTATTGGAGTTGTGAACAAAACGTTATGCTTGTTTTAGTAGAGTGAGGTCTACTACTATTGAAAAGTGATGGCTGAAACTTTGATTTGCCATTGCAAGTTTGATTTCAAGTCTTTCTTAGTGAAACTTATTTAAAGTGTGGAAAATTGTACTAGCTTTCTATCAAGACATCTCTTGTAGCATTTGGAGTTGGAAAAAAAGAGTTGTGAGCTTGAAAGTGGAAAAGGATTTACTGCCACCTGATGAAGAAGGGCAGAGACTTTGTTCAATCACCTAAGTCGGACAATCTCTTCAATCTTTTTGATATTTTAGATTCTTATAGTAGCTTGTGTAAGCTTTCTATAAAATTAAAAATCAATACATTTGAAGCTTTCATGAAAGTTTTATGAGCCATGATGTGTCAAGAGGACAAATTGTTACTAGGGTTTGAAGAGTAGAATCAGCTAGCTATAAAATCTGGAGTTTGAGAGACATGCATGTAAAGTTTTAGAATAAGTTAGAAGATAGAGTGAGCTTTTTGAAAAGCTATTACATGCCCAATTTAGAGAAGGGAAGTAATCACAACAAAGGCTAAAGTGAAGAGGAGCTTTGCTGCCTTTGCATTTGCTGGGAAATTTTAGTGCCTATTTATCTTAGTCATATCTTTTAAATGGTAAGACATCTATTTGTGAAATTTTGATATGTTTTACAATGGATTATTGGCTTCCCATAGGCTATAAGCAAGCTTGATTCGACCTTTGGATGAATTTTTAGTGATTTATTTAATTTCAGCTTGTTGTATAATTTGTATTCCTCATATGCGGTTGTATTTTGAGGTATACTTGAATATATATACACTTTGCTTATACCTTTTATACAAGTATATATACTTGTATTTATATCAAGTATTTATATAAGTATTCTATAAGTATTATATATAATATTTGTATAAGTATTTATATAAGTATTATACCAAGGATTATATACTATTTTATACAAGTGTTTATATAAGTATTTGTACAAGTATTATATAAGTATTTATATAAGTATTATTCAAGGATTTAGATTTCATATTTGTACAAGTCTTATAAAAATATAATACAAGTATAATTTGAAAGATTGAATAAATATTGTGCAAGTGTAGAAGATACTTGCACGGCTTCCTCTCATATTTCCTGTTAGTTCTAATAGCAGCTAGGAACCCGGCATTTTTCCAAGGCAAATTCTCTCTACCTGACAGCGGCACCAAAATGTGGTTTCTCGTTTTACTTACTCTATCAACACTGCCTAGAATAAATCGATAAAGGAGGATTGGAATACAAGAAAAGACTAACCACATTGAATTAAATTGTTAGGATCATACAACTAATTATCCCCAAACATCAGAGTCCAATGCATACATAAATGCTTAGAAACAGTGCCATCCACTCTATCAATTCTGCTATTTCATAATTAAGAATAAACTTTGTGATCCAATCTTCCATAAATTATGCTACTGTAATCTACTATCTTCTTCCAATTGCATAACAACATCCGATAATGCTACACTATTTCAATAGACTGCTTAGACTTGCTTCACTCTCCAAGCACTAGAAATAACTTTTCACCAAGAACTTCTTCCTAAACGAATCATCTCTCCATATTTTTCTTTCATTGCTCAACTCTCACAACCAATATGGTGTCGTGGTGAGAGTCTTAACCCTAAAAAATATTGGATCTTTTGTGCCTCTAATTTCTCAAGTGCAAAATGAAATTCATAAAAGTTCATAAAATTGAAGAATTTACATAAAAGACATACTTTATTAATCCTAACATATTCTGCCTTTAGAGACCTGTCCTCAATTTTGATCATAAATCCTAGGATATTACATCAATTGAAGCGAAATTTGGATACAAGGTACTTAAGGGAGTAAAGAAGAAAATCATAAAAATATTTTAATCATAGCTATTGTGGTTGAGGAGAACCACGTTGTCAAATTTACCCCTCCTTGCAACCTTTAATTCTAGATCCCCTTTGCTTCACACCTTCATTTTTCTTCATTAAAAAAGACCTAAGTGTTGAAATTTGGTAGGCTTATAGCTTATTTTATGTTGTAAACACCTTCCAAATATTGCTCCAAAAGTCTTCTATAAACTTGAGTTATAGGTTCCATCCTTCTTCTTTAATTTTGCCTTCTAGCAACTTTGGATCTAACAATAATTTTCCTTATAATTCCTCGAATATAACTCTAATAGCAAATAACTTTTTATTAAACCTAATAGACTCATATATCTACAAATGTCAATAAATTTTGCTCAAAATACTACTCTAATCACAAAGATATGCTCCCTCAAACTTTATAGATTTGGAAATAGACCCTTGTCTTTTTGAAAGAGCATAACGTTTTATTTATAAAAGAAATGAGTATCAAACTTATGCACATTTCTTCTTTAACTTATATAGATTATGTTTATCAAATCTCATTCTCAAATTCATCTTCTATCTCTTACTATACACAAAAAACCCACACACACACATTGCCCATACACACCCCAATCCTGCCTGCATTCTATTTCTCTTTTCATCCAAATCCGGTTACAATTTCACTCATAACTCTCTACTCAGAGATTATATTGACTTGAGATTTTGATAAAAAGTAGTTAACTCTATAAGGAATAAAATTCCAACAAATTTTGCCTTTAGAATCTAAGTGGTGCCCAAGAGCCAAGGCCCAAAATTTAGTAACCCTCACTACCTTAGTCTTAAACACCTACAACTTTGATGACTGATATCTCCTTTGATATTTAATCAAAAGACATGAAAATTATCTCTTTATATTCTTTATCTTGTCTACTATAAACCCACAAAAGCTTGAACTTAAAATCGTCTCCAAGCTTCCTCTACATACAAAAATAGACACTACTTACATAAAAAAATCTATCACCTCCAAAAAAAACTCTCCCTTTTCTCTCTTCCGACCCTTCCTTGTCATCTCCCTCCTGGTCTTCCTTATCCACTTGGTCAAAAAAACCTTTTAGCCTATGTCTTTCCACCTCCTCAACCTTTTTCCTTTGACTAACTTAAAGAAATTTCACTTTCTAATGTGAATTTCCATTCTTCCTTCTTACTACTAATTTTCTACCAAACTTTCTTCTAATTTCAGCCCATAGTATATAAGTTTAGATCTAAGATAGAAGAAAATAAAGATAAAGTAGATCTAAGATAAATAGAAAAAAATCTAACAAATAAAAAGAAACAACTTAGATTTGATTAGAGATAAAAAAGAAAGAACTACAATCCCTTCTTTTTTTTATCCTTTCCTCTTCTAATCTTAATCTTTTTATTTTAATATATTCTTTTATATCTTTTATACTATGTTTTAATTTACAATGCAACAACACTATAACATTCTCACTTACAATCAAATTGCATTGATATATGCAATCTTTGGTTGCCAATTTGCTACACCGAACTCAAGCAACCATCGATTACAATTTCTTACTCATCCATATATTATTGAATTGAATTATCTGTTTTATTACTGTACTCTATGATTGACATGATTCAATCTTCGGAATGAAATCCGGATTCTCTACTACAATCTAAAAATAATAAAAAAAATAAGAGATAGCACCAAGCTTATCCTAGCTCAACACTATCATAGTCTAGTCCCAATTCTTCCATACCAAATCACTTTATACTTATTCCAACTATGTTAACTGCTATATAACCAATGATAACTATTTTTTCTAACTTCTTTATCTATTCTATCTTCTAAACTGGCCATTCATTGGCTTATTTTCTATTTTTAATCCTACAAACTATGTATCGTAAATCATAAAATTTCTACCCATTCTACACTGATCTTACTAATGGTATACATTTTTTTCTTCATCTTCTTTGGCTCTTCATATTGATTAACATCTCGACTATCTTCATTGTCTTCTTCTTCTTTTTTTATTGAAATTGAAGATGTATCCACAAACACACCATTATTTCTATTTGGACACATCTCCAAATACTCACAAGCACTCTTATACTTCACAAATTCAACATCACAATTTTTGATGATCTTCTTGATATCCAAACATATTAACCTATATGCCTTGATACCTTCACAATATCCCAGAAATACACATTTTATATCTTTTGCATCAAGTTTGAACCTCATACAATCTGATACCTATTGAAGAAAGAGAACTTTGAAGTCACAACTCTTAGCATCATCAAGATTATACACAAAGAGAAGTGTGGACTAAGATATCTCTCACTTCCAACATCCATTATTTATAGGTAGTGGTTGCTGCCCTTAACGACAATGTCCATCTTTTGATTTTTACATTCATCAAAAAATATATCAAATATATTCTTTGATATCTTATCTTCTATGTGGATATGCTTTTAGCATATCCAATATATCCATAGGATTCTTTGGCATCTCACTTATCTCAAATATATCTTATGGCATATATTTTATACTGTTACCTAGTCTTTGGATATTTCCTAAGATAAATTTTATTTCCTTGACCTTGTCTCTTAGTCCCTGGCTTTGTCCTATATTTATAGGATGGCCTTTCCATTTATCAAGAGACAACTCTTTGACCATTAGCAACCAACCTTAGATAATATCCATTATTTGATAATTTATTCTACTATTATCTATTTACTTCAATACTCCTTCTTTGCTATTGGTCAAAGGTTTTCAAAGCTAATGCCTTTGTTAACATGTAATGCCTATCTTTCACTAATGCTTTTATTAACAAATCAGTAATCATGTCTTCCGTTGCACAATATTTCAAGTCAATTACTCCCATTTCAATCATCTCACTTATAAAGTGATGCTAAATGTTAATGTGCTTGATTCTTGAATGATGCTTTGGATTCTTTATAAAAACAAGGCATCCTTCATTTTCACACTCTATTGAAGTCGCTTCCAATTGCACAAGTCTAATATTCTCTAAAAGTTGTTTGGATCATATTGCTTTCATAGTTCCATGGCTTACTGCCATATACTCTGCTTCCATTGTGGATTTTGTAATTGTGCATTGTTTCTTACAATTCCATGAAATTGCTCTCACTCCAACAAAAAACATATAGCTTGTTGTTGATCTTCTATCATTTGCATCTCCTATCTAATCTGCATCACAATAACCATATAAAGCAATATTATCACCTCCAAGGTAGAATTTAAAGTCCAATGTGCCTTTTAAATATTTCATAATCCTATTGATGGTTGTCCAAAAATTGGTCCAGCTTTTGATATGTGTTAACTTATAATACTCACAACATATGTAAGATCCAACCTTATGCCAACTATTGTATACATGAGTGAGCCTATTGCTGCCTTGTATGGAATGTCTTATATTTCACCTTCAACTTGAGCAAATTCCTCATTTGTGAGCTTCATCAACTTCAAATTGGACTCCAAAGATGTTTCAATAGGCTTGCAATCCTCCATGTTGAATTATTTCAACACTCCTTCAATATACTTCTTTTGGCTTACTGTAATGGTCTTCTTAGTGCAATCTCTTGAAAATTCCACTTCTAAACAATAGTAAAGCTCTCTCAAATTATTCATCTCATATTCCTTTTCTAACTTTGCCTTCAATCAATCCATCATCTTCACAATATTGATTAAGATGATTAAATCATCTACATAAAGGATAACAATCATCAAAAGCTCTTTTGATTGTATCACATACATAAAATGATCAACGTCACTTTTTACAAATCCTTCATTTATAAAGAATATATTAATTCATTGATATCATGCCCTTGGTGATTGCTTGAGTCCATACAAGGATTTCTTCAACTTACAAACAAGATGTTACTTGTCTTCTTCAATATATCCTTGAGATTGATCTATATAGATATCTTCTTTCAACTCTCCATTCAAAAAAACTGTCTTTATATCCATTTAATACATTTCTAAGTCCATTGCTGCCCGAATTGCCACAATGGCTCTAATGGTGGTGAATTTGGCCACAATGTCGTATTGTGGTTTGGCTACCATGTGAAAAAATTGTACATATATATTTTATGTATAATTTACCACACAACTAAATAAAAGCCATATCAATAGATTTTATTGGTTGCAAAATAAAGTTAGGTTGTTAGTTTAAAAAGAATCTATCTAAAAAGATTATTAATAAGGTTTATACAACCTTATTTTTTTTTGGTAGTGACTATTGTGATAAATTTTATATTGATAGTAACTTTTATATATCTTAAGCTACCTTTGTTAGATATTGCTGATCCTTAAGATCTTGTTTACTTCTTTTATATGGTGTTTAGAACACATATTATGTAAATCTTATAAGAAAAAGAATTAGAACAGAATTTGTAATATAAAAGGGAATAGTTAGGCCATCCATGTGAATGAATGGAGATGGATGATAGAAGTCTCTATTCCTATTAGCTGAATTGAAATTTGTCTGGGTAGTGTGTATGTATGGGTTTTTTTTGGATATAAATGGAGTTAGAGGACGAATTTGAGTGTGAAATTTAATAGACATGATCTAAGTAAATTAGGAAAGAGATGAGAGTAAGTTTGATATTCATTCGTCTTATGAATAAAATGCTATGCTCTTTCAAAGTGATAGGGGTCTATCTCCAAGTCAGTGAAGTTTGAAGGAGCATATCTTTGTGATCAGAGTAGCATTTTGAGTAAAATTTATTGGAATTTGTAGATATATGAGTCTATTAAGTTGTGTAAAAAAATAATTGCTATTGGAATTATGTTTAAAGAATTATGAAGAAATTTGTGGTTGGATGTAGGATTGTTAGAAGACAGAATTAAAGAAGAAGGGTAGAGTCTATAATTCTAGTTCAAAGAGGAATTTTCAAGCAAAGACTGGAGAATGTTTACAACATAAAGCAACCAACAAGCCTACCAAATTTTAGTACTTAGGTCTTTGTTAACAAGGAGCAATGAAGGTGTGAAGCAAAGGGGGTCCAAAATCAAAGGCAGCATGGAGGGATTACTTTGACAACATGGTTCTCTCTAACCACATAAGCTATAATCAAAAGGTTTATGGGGTTTGCTTTCTTACGTCCTTAAGTACTTTGTGTCCAAATTTTGCTTCAATTGATGTGATATCCTAGGATTTATGAGCAAAATTGAGGGCGGTTTTCTAAAGGCAGGATATTTTAGGGTTAATAAAGTATGTTTTTATGTAAATTCTTCAATTTTATGAATTTTATGAATCTCATCTTGCACTTGAGAAACTAGAGGCACAAAAGACCTAGTGTTTCTTAGGGCTAAGACTCTCATCATGATAGCGCTGTTGATAGGGGTGACTGTTGTTTCAGATTCATTGAGCTTTTAAGTGAGAGCTCGCTAAGGTTTGGCACTCCATGTTGCAACGAATTGGAGACATGGTATTAGAAAATTGAAAAGGCAAACAAGTTTCAGATGGAGGTCAAAGGCTACTTCTATTGTTGGAAGTAGGTTGAGAAAGCTTTTGGATTGTGGATTTGATATGATTTGATATATTTTTATTTTTATTTACATCTCTTTATGTCTTTATATATCGGCTCCATTGAATTAAAAGGCAAGAAAAATCTGTTTAGATTAGTTACAAAATTGGGTGGTGACATAGGTTACGTATACTAAAATAAAATGGATGGATGTTTAGTGAATCTTAGCATCAAAGTTTGGAATCTTTGTTGGGATTTGATAGATGCTACTAGACAATATTAGAAGCTAGTAGAGGTGGTTGATTACAAGCGCTCACCAAGTAGGTGGAAGCAATTTTTTTGGAGTTTGGAAATACAGCATGGGATGTTGATTTTGTAAAGGAGTGGAATTCAAGAACAAATTTATTAGCAATTGATTGATGTGGATTATTATGATGGCTTAGGGCAAGTGTGAGCCGCAAATGCTACCTCTAAGAAAGTTGAAAAAGTAATCTAGAAATCGTGAGAATATTATTTTGGATCCGATTTGTTGAGGAATCAACTAAAGATTCAAAAAACCACCTAGACATGGTTTTTAAGTTGAAGAACTTTGGAGAAGCAAGGATAAAAATGACAAAAAATTTGATTCAGTTGGTGTAGTTTCTAATATGTCATCTTCAGGATCTCCAACGAGTGCGATCCCAGCAACAGAGTGAGGGAGTCTTTACAAAGGTAAAGAATAGTTATGAATGTAGGGAGATATTCACAATAAAGAGTAGCGGAGAGTATCTAATTAAGAAAAGAGTATTTGAATCCAAAAAAAAAAAAAAACAAAAAAAAACAAAATTGGCAGTGGGAGAAGAGAAGTTATGGCAAAGGAGTTCGGAGTAGAATAGAGAGACTACAGCATTGAAAGAGCAATTTAAGGAATAAAAGGGAAACATATTATAATTTCTTTGTATAGAAAAGATTGATCTATCAAGTTATTAACGTAATGAAGGTAGTGAGATCTTGTTTACATTACTTCATGGGCAAGTCTTGCTGTAACATAATCCATGATAAGTTGCTTAAAATAAATGGACTCCAAAGCCACAATAAGATAGTTGTAAGATTTTGGCAAGCTCATAAGTAGAGTCATAACAATATTTGCTTCTTCTAAAGCCTTGTCTACAATTGCAAGTTGATTTGCAAGTGTCTTCATCATGTTGATGTGTAATATGAGGTCTTTACCTTCATCAATCTTGCAAGTGAAGAACTTCTTCTTTGTGTAGATGATGTTGGATAAGTTTTTATTTTCATAGATATTGCAAAGAATCTTCCATGTTTTTGGTGGCTCTTTGCAAGAAATAATGCGGAAGAAGTTTGCTTCATCAACATTTGTTGCAATCAATTCAAAAGTCTCCTTTTCACGATGCTTATATTCCTTCTTCTCCTTCACAACAGCATCCATGTTTGCAGGCTCTTCACTTTCATCTACAATATTCCAAAGATCTAAAGAAGCTAACAAAAGTTCCATTTTTACCTTCCAATAGTAGAAATTCTCACCTCTAAACTTCTCAATTGCTCTCAAGCCTACATCTTCACTTAAAGCCATGTCTAAGGAAGAGATGTATCAAAAAAGATCAAAAAAAGTAGTCCTAAAGCTCTCAAAATCAGCAAGAAGGTGTTGCTACCTTATAAACTCAAAATGCCTTGTTTGTGAATAAATTAGTATTTTCACTCTCAAAACACTCTCAACTTCACTTCTAAGACTTTTCACAAGTCCTATAAACTATAGAAACATCTCAAATCAGATTTGTCCTTTTAATCTCACTTTTATACTTACAAATCACCTCTAAGAACCATAAGAGGTCTTTTAAGCACCTTAAGCTTTTTTAACACATACAACTACAAAATTAATCCAACAAAGATCTAACTCAGCACCTAAATACAATACTAGTATTTTAGAACATCGCTTTGAGTTACAAATGAAATCCCAAATAAAAATTACACTTAACAATAGTAAGAGCAAAACAAGATCTAGATCTAGATCTGAATCTCAAAGTTGAGAGTTTCTAAACATTAATATCAGCAACAACAACATGATTAATTCTACACAAACAACAAAGACTTCAAAGAACTTCAAAACTGACAAGTAAAGATGAGTGGGCCTATAACCTATTGAAAAAAAAGAAGTTTGAAGTCACAACTTTTAGCATCAGTAAGGTTGTATACAAAGAAAAGTATGGAAATAGATATCTCTCACTTCCAACATCCATTACTTATAGATTATGATTATTGCCCTTAACAATAATATCCATCTTTTGATTTTTATATTTATCAAAGAATATATCAAGTATATCCTTTGATATCTTATCTTCTATGTAGATATGCCTTTAGTATATCTAATATATCCATAGGATCTTTTGGCATCTCACCTACCTCAAGTATATCTTATGGCATATATTTTATATTCTTATCTAATCTTTGAATATTTCCTAGGATATGCTTTATTTTCTTGACCTTGTCTCTTGGCCCTTGGCTTCGTCTCTTATTTATAGAATGGCCTTTCTATTTATCAAGAGACAATCCTTTGACCATTAGAAAATTTATCTAAGATAATATCTTTTACTTCATAATTTATTCTACTATTATCTATTTATTTCAACAGTCTAGATCTAGTAGAACAATGCATCTAGCATGACTATGGATATAACGTTTACTTAGACTCATAAAATTAATATATCAATTTCTAAAAAATCAACTTAAAATTTTTTTTACTATCTACCTGCAATCCACTTAATTGGCTTTGTCTCTTATTTATAGGATGGCCTTTCCATTCACTTTATTGTATCTCCAGCCAATCTGACACTTATTAACTAAGGCCAATAAATATATAATGCCCCCCTATTCAGTCCGAGCTAAATGTTCCAATAAGGATTAGGATTTAAAATTAATGGATTAAAGGTTCTATCTACTCCTTACACCCATGTTTGCAAGAGAGATTGGAAACTTACTTCTCTTACATCTTTCTCTCAGATTCTATCCTCTAACTCCTAACTCCCGCTTCTTGCTTTTATATGTATTTGCTAAATTTAAAAAAATTGAAATAAATTGACAAGAGCAAAGGAACTTACTTGAATTTTAGCTTTCTAGTACCACTTCTTATTTTATATCATTTATTCCTCAATCCACAACTTAAATTAGTTTAATGAAATGAAAATTCAACCAAATTGCTTAATTAAAGACTTACTTTAGAAGTATATTGTCTTGAGTGATTGCTTTTCTCTTCTTCTTCTTTTTCTTCTTGTATTGTGAAATTATTCATAAAAGATTTTTTTATGACAACAATGAGGAGAAGTAGAAGACTTACTAGTGATAGAGAATAGAATTGAAATACTCACTCAAAAAGTCTATATAAAAAATCAATCATCATTAATTCACTTCACATTCATCCACACAATTAGAAACACTACCTCCCTACAAATATATCAAAACGTGCGGATAAAATTCACCCTTCAACTCAAGTTATAAGATGGTCTCACTTAAAAGTTGCTTGTAATTGGTGGTGTAAAGTAAAGGAAGAAAATAGCAAGAATAATAAGAATAACAACCACAAACAAGGGAAGTAAATGGTATTAAGCAAGTACTCAATTCAAAACTACATCATAATTTATTCACTATGATTTCATCTAATAAAAAATAAAAATAAAAATAAAAAATATATTTTTGAATAGATAATATTTTTATCTTTTTAATGATATAAAAAACATATAAATCCAAATTACTATGAATAAATTATGATAGTCCAAAATAAAAGATAAATAATAGAAAAGTTAAGTTAAAAAGTTTTATTTAAAGGATAACTTGTTTAAGAAATCATGAATTTGAACATCACCAAGGTTCATAAGTAGTGTGTAAGGGTTTCCTAGAAAGGCTATGAGGCCTTAGTCTTATCCTCCTACCTGCACCCAAAGTGCTATAACTCATATGGGACTTGTACACCTCCCTTCCTACAATGACTGTAATAGCTATTGGTCCTCCAATTTTCTACTAGTAAAATTCTTTTTTTATATTTTTTAATTCACCATGGTATTCAAAAATATCCTATTAGCCTAGAAACCTTGTATGGCCTTCAAAACTTGCTCCATTTCTTCATAATGGCTCCCAAGGTGGTAAAATTCATTTTTACCAAAGTCTTCAAAATTATTCTAAAAATTCCTAAAAAAATCTAAATAAATTTTTAATAAATTTTAAAAATTAAAATAATATTTTTAAAATAACAAGATCAATTTAAAACTATTTTATTCTACCTTGGTGATTTTTTTAATAATAAAATCAATTAAAATCAACTAAAAATCCTATTTTCTATAAAAATAATTAAAAAAACATGAGGTTTATTTTTTTATACTTCTTCTACCTACTAAATAATATTTATATATTTTTAATAAATGGTATATAGAGATAGACGGCTAATATAGATATTGGTTTTAATAACTAAATATTAATCCTTATAATTAAAAAAAATATTAAATCAACTAAGATAATTACTTCCAAGACTTATTAAGATTCTATTTCTTTCTCATTAATACTATTCTCCCTTATTTGTTTCAAGTTTATATATTACATATTACAAAATTATTTATTATTTCAAGTTCAGACATTTCTACCTACATATAGTGAAAAACTTAAGAAATGCTTGATTTTGAAAAGTGCACCATATACGATGATTAGAGACGCCTTGTATAAGCAAGGGAGAGATGGAATTCTATGCCACTATATTTTTTAAAGTGAAGTACATACCATATTGGAAAGATGCCATTTAAATAATTGTGGAGGGTATTTTGCTAGTGACAGCGCTGCTCGCAAAGCTTTAATGGTTGGATATTGGTGGCCAACAATGTTTTCGGATGAACACCAATATGTCCGACATCATGATCCTTGTCAATGTATTGATAGACCTAGGAGAACTTCTGCCATGCCATTGGTATCAATTTTGGCTCAAGCACCATTTGAGAAATGAAGTATTGATTTTGTAGGATCAATCGCATCAGCCTCACGAAATAGCCATAAAAGATATATTTTGGTTGCAACCAATTATGTAACAAAATGGGTTGAAGCAATAATAACAAAAAATAATAATGCTAATACACTAGCCACATTTTTATATGAGAATATTATCACTCAATTTGGGTGTCCCAAAGAATTGATTAGTGATCGCGGAATCGATTTTATTAATTCTACAATTATGGCTTTGAAAGCTAAATACAAGATCAAACATCGAAAGACAAGCCCATATCATCCTCGGGCCAATGGGCAGACTGAAAAGACCAATGATATTTTGTGTAAAATTTTAACTAAGACGGTGTTTGATGTGGGAATGGATTGGGATACAAAATTGTTTGCAATCTTGTGGGCATATTGTATTGTATATAAAATGACTACCAGTTCCACACCGTTTCAATTGATATACAGATAAGAAATAATTTTATCAATTAAATTATAAATTTCAAGTTTACAAATTATACTGGATGAATGTCTTGGTGACCAAGAATTCCTTGAATATTGGTTAGCACAATTAGAAAAATTGCATGAAGTTAGGGCTATGGCTCTTTTAACTATGGAAGCTACACAGCGCTGTCGGATAGAGAGAATTTGCCTTGAGAAAACACCGGGTTCCTAGCTACTACTAGGACTAGCAGGGAATATGAGAAGAAATCGTGCAAGTATCTTATATACTTGCACAATATTTGTTCAAGCTTCCAAATTATACTTACATTATATTTGTACAAAACTTGTATAAATATAAAGTATAAATCTTTGAATAATACTTATATAAAAATAGAATATAATCCTTGTACAAAATAGAATATAATCCTTGATATAATACTTATATAAATAGTTATATAAAATAGTATATAATCCTTGGTATAATACTTATACAAATACTTATACAAATATTATATATAATACTTATAGAATACTTATATAAATACTTGATATAAATACAAGTATATATACTTGTATAATAAGTATAAGCAAAGTGTGTATATACTCAAGTATATCTCAAAATACAACCGCATATGAGGAATACAAGTCATATAATAAGCTGAAACTAAATAAATTACTAAAAATCCGTCCTAAGTTTAAATCAAGCGTGCATATAACCTATAGAAAGCTAATAATCCATTGTAAAATATATCAAAATTTCACAAATAGATGTCTTATCGTTTAAAAGTTATGGCTAAAAGAAATAGGCACTAAAATTTCCGAGCAAATACAAAGGCAGCAAAGCTCCTCTTCACTTCAGCCTTTGTTGTGATTACTTTCCTTCTTCAAATTGGGCATGCAAAAGTTTTTTAGAAAGCTCACTCCATCATCTGACTTGTTCTAAAATTTAGCATATATGCCTCTCAAACTTCAGATTTTATAGCTAGTTGATTCTACTCTTCAAACCCTAGCAATAATTTGTCCTCTTGACACTTCATAGCTCATAAAACTTTCATAAAAGCTTCAAATGTATTGATTATTATTTTCATAGAAAGCTTACACAAGCTACTATAAGCATCTAAAATATCAAAAAGATTGAAGAGATTTTCCAACTTAGGTGGTTGAACAAAGTCTTTGCCCCTCTTCATCGGGTGGCAGCAAAGCCTTTCCCACTGTAAAATTGTGCAATTGGAAGTGACTCCATTGAAATGTGATAATCAAAGATGTCTTATTTTTTCAAAGAATTCAAAGCATCATTTAAGAACCAAGCACATTGACATTCAACATCACTTCATTAGAGAGAAGATTGAAATGGGAATAATTGATATGAAGTATTGTGTAATAGAAGACATGCTAGCTGCTTTGTTGATAAAGGTATTGATAAAAGATAGGCATCATATGTTGACAAATGCATTAGATTTGAAAACCTTTGATAATTAATAAAGTAGAAGTGTTGAGATATATAGATAATAATAATAAAGTGCATACTATGGACATAAGATGAAGTCAATCTTTTGATCATTAGTAAGCTACCAAATCTTTTGATCATTAGTAACCTTCACAAAATAAAGTGCATCCTATAGACATAAGATGTAGTCAAGGAAAAAGAGTCAAAGTCAAGAGAAAAAAATATCTACTAGAAAATATCCAAAAGATTAGGTAAGAATAATTAATATATGGCATATAATACCTTCATGATACGTAAGATGCCAAAAGATCCTAGGATCATTGGATACCCTTGTGATATGAGCCAAAGGATCCTAGGAGCATGTGTGTAAAAATCAAAGGATGGAAGTTTTTTTTAGGGCAGTAACTACGACTTATAAATAATAGATGTTGGAAGTGAAGGTTATCTCATTCCACACTTTTCTTATGTGCAACTTTGTTGATTTCTACTTATGTTATACTTATTGTATTTCTTTAATAGGGCTTTAGCTTATTAACGTGAGCCATAAGATTTTCATCTTCTTCTATCTTACAAATAAAAAATTATCTCTTTGTGAAGAAAATGTTAGACAAGTTCTTACTCTCATATATGTAGTAAAGAATCTTCCATGCTTCTAATGGTCTTTTATAATGGATAATGTGAGAAGTTAGCTTCATCCTAATTAATGGCAATCACGTCAAAAGCCTTCTTTTCATATCTTTTGAAGTTCTTGTGGTCCTTAAGGCTTGCATCTATGCTTGTAGGGTCTTCACTTTTATTCACAATGTTCCAAAGGTCCAAAGATGCCAATAAAAGTTCCATTTTGACCTTCTAATGGTAGAAATTATTTGCTCTAAACTTCTCAATTACTCTCAAACCTTCACCCTTACTAGAAGCCATATCTAAGGAATAGTATATCAAAAAGTATTGAGAAAAGAAGTTTCTATGTATTTAAAATCACCAAAGAAAATTTGTACTATTAGAATCTTAGAATGCCTTCTTCTAAACAAAAGAGTGGTTTTTCACTCAAAACACTTTCAGCTCAACTTTTGAAGCTTGTCACAAGTATGTGCATTCTCATGTATTGAAGAAAAAGAATTAAAAATCCCAACATTTAGCATTAGCAAGGTTTGTATACAAAATGAAGTGTGAAATAAGATAATTCTCACTTCCAACTTCCTTTACTTATGAGTTGCTGCCTTAATGGACAACTACCATCATTTTTTTCTTATATGCATCCAATCTACCATCAAAACATTGTTTTATATTTCACCTACCATTAAAACATCTCTTATAATATTCTTTGTAGACTTATGTATTCTTGAGACTGTTGTCCTTATAACACATCCAAAAGATAGTCCTTCCACATCTCATGAATCAATCCTTTGATCACTAGCAACTTATCTAAGATAATACTTGTTATTATCTATTTACTTCAACACTCCCACTTTGCTATTGATTAAGGCTTTCAAATCTAATACCTTTGTCAGCATGTGATGTCTATCTTTTATTAATATTTCTTTTTTTCTTTTTTTGAATAAATCATTAAATATATCTTTCCTTGTATAATATTTCATATCAATCACTCCCATTTCAATCTTCTCTGTTATGAAGTGATGTTAAATATCCTTCAAAGCTTATTTTAACTATATTGTCTCTATTGTAATATGACTTGTTATCATATAATCCATTTCTATTGTGGACCTTGCAATTATTATTGTATCTTATAAATCCATCAAATTGCTTCGATTCCATCAAAAGACATAAAAGCCATTAATGACTTTCTGTCATTTATATGTCGAACAAGGTGTTGCTTGCCTCTTTAAACAAATCCATACAAATGTCTTCTTCTAACTCTCTATTCAAGAAAGCCATCTTTATATCCATTTGATGCATCTCTAAGTCCATTGAACCAATTGAAGTTCAATTTAATAGAAGTTGAATCAATTTTGATGTTCTATAGTCCATGAAGGATTTGTATTCTTTTTCCATAGTCTTCTCCCTCTTCATAGCATCCATGGATTTTATTACATTACATAATGTCAATAAATTAGTAATAAGTATAAAATTAGAATATTCTTCATTTATTTGAAGAAAGATGTGATTCTTCCACCATTCACCAAGTGGTCTTCTTTCTTTCAAAGGATATTTGCTTTCATTTAAAGAAGAAGATTCACCTTATTGATTAAATTTCTTATCTCTTAAAACTTGTCTTTTTTCATTTAAAGATTGGTACTCTACATCATCATCATAATCTTCAATATCTTCATTTTTTTTATTATTGGTTTTATCAACTATAAAAGCTTTTATCTTTTTAATCTTTTTTGGCTTTTCATATCCATTCACACCTCCACCACCTTCATTTTCTTCATTGCTAGTTTTAACAATTATAAAGGCCTTTATCTTATCCATCTTCTTAAATTATTCTGTTTGATTCATATTTCCACCATCTTTATTGTCTTCATCTTCTTCTTTTTTTGCTAAACTTAAAGATGTGTCTACAAACACATCATTACTCCCACTTGGACACATCTCCAAGTGCTCACAAGCTCTCTTATGTTTCAAAAATTCAACATCACAACTTTTAATGATCTTTATGGTGTCGAAACATATTAGCCTATATGCCTTGGTACTTTCACAATATCCCAAGAACACACACTTTGTACCTTTTGCATCAAATTTGGACCTCATTGCATATGCAATGCATCCAAAGATCCTCATATGTGAAATACAAGATTGTCTTCCACTCCAAGCTTCTTGTGGTGTTATTGATACAAGAGCACTTGTTGGACACCTATTCCTTGTATATATTGCATTCACCACATCTTCTGCCAAAAATTCATAACCAAGGTTTTAAGCATGAAACATACTCCTTGCCATCTCTACAATGGTTCTATTTGTTCTTTCAACAACACCATTTTGTTGTAGAGTATATGGGATTGTGGTTTGTTTAACAATTCCTTCATTCTTCAAACTCTCTATGTATCCTTTACATACAAGTTGCATTGCATTTTTGTTTGTTTTATTAATATCTAAATCACTTACCATAGATTTGAATTCTATCATGCTGTTGACATTCAAATAGCCAAGGCAATGATTCCATATATTCAATTTATTTTGGTTTGATGTAAACTTAATAAATGCAGCTACTTCCACTCCATTGACCTTCTTACAATTGAGGTAGTACAAATATTTCTCTTCAGAGCCCTTGGCAATCATATTTCCACTCAATATTCCATAAAACATTTATTTATATTGAATTAAACTATGAAACCTTCCTTTACAAGTTTACTCACCAAAAGTAGATTTTGCTTTATCTTCAGCATATGGAGGATGTCTTTGATTCTTATTCTATTAGTTTGTCCATTAACAACCACTTCTACTATAATAGAGCCAATTTCAATGGCTTCACATATATCACTGTCTGCCAAGATCATATTTAATGTTAGAATAGCATCATAAGTGTCAAATGAATATTTATAAGGTATCATATACTTCGAACAACTTGAATCCACAATCCATCTTACCATAACAACCATAAAGGTTCTATTTGTTGCCATGAATGTATATTCTTGTCCTCCAAATTCATCTTGTATATTATTTACATTCTCCCTCTCCATCTTTTTATTGTTGTAATAATTTTGAGTAAAATATTGTACTTTGCCACAAATGAAGTAAGTTTTGACATTATGTCATTGATTTGAATTGTTGCTTCTTCTTTGATATGTATAAAATATTGAATCTTGACTTTAATGCCTCTTTTCTTTCTATCTATGATAGAAATTTCTTCTTCTAAATATTTTAATGATCTTAAAGTCCTCACCTTCATTTAATGCTATATCTAAAAAAGAGATGTATCAAAAAGATTAAAAAGAAGGATTCCTTAAGCTCTCAAAATCAACAAGAATGTGTTGCTGCTTTTAAATCCTAAAATGCCCTCTTATAAATAAATAAGTCTTTTAAGCACCTTAAGCTTCTTTAACACAAGAAAATATAATACTAGTATCTTTAAAAATATGACTTTAAAATATAAAATAAATTCCAAACTCAAAATGAACTTAACAATAAGTAAGAATAATATAAAGTCTACATTTAGATCTAAAGATGAAAGTTAGGAGTTTTCAAATCTTAACATCAGCAACAACAAAATGATCTACTCTTCACAAATACAAAGACTTCATAGAACTTCAAAACTCACAAGCAAATGTGAGTAGGCCTATAACATGTAGAAAAAAAAAAACTAAGAAGTTCTACTACTTAGTATTAGTAAGGATTGCACACAAAATAAAGTGTAGAGCTTACTTTCACTTCCAACTTCTTATACTTATGGATTCCTCTTTTAATAGACAACAACTATCTTTTCTCTCTTATATTCATTCAACCTACCATTAAGACATCTTTTTATATCTCATCTACCATTAAGATATCTCTTAGCATATTCTTTATATTCTTATCTATTTTTGACACTATTGTCCTTGTAACCCATCTAAAAGATGGTCCTTCCACATCTAAAGAGCCAATCTTTTAATTACTAGCAACTTACTTAAGATAATCTCTACTATTATCTATTTATCTCAACATCATGAACCTCACAATCAAGTTCTTTCACTCTTTCAAATCACTTTTTCATAAAATACATAATGTGAATGAAATAATCTCAGCAACACAAAAAATAATATCAAGGTCTTTCTTTAAAATATTAAATTTACAAATTAAGGAATTAAGAATCCACAAAATAATTTTAGAGATCTATAAGCTCAAAATTAAAACCTTCTTTTGCCAAAATTCTAATATCAATAAATACCATAAGTTCTATTCTACACAAAAATAACTATTAAAGAAATAAATAAGGCAAAATATAAGTAAGTAAAAATTTAGCACTGTTGTAATCAAAAGAACTGTGGAATGATATATCTCTCACTTCCAACATCCATTACTTATAGGTGGTAGTTGATGTCTTTAATAATAACATCTATTTTTTGACTTTTATATTCATCAAAGGATATATTAAATATATTCTTTCATATCTTCTCTTCTATAAAAATATACTTTTAATATATTAATATATCTTTAATATATTTAATATGTCTTTAGCATATTCAATATATCTATAGGATTCTTTGGCATCTCATAAACCTCAAGTATATTCTATAGTATATAATTTATATTCTTACCTAATCTTTGGATATTCTCTAAGATATCCTTTATCCTCTTGATCTTATCTCTTCGTCCTTGGCCTTGTCTCTTATTCATAGAATGGCTTTTTTATTTTTCAAGAGACAATCTTTTTGTTGAAGAAAATAGATAATAATAGAGTAAATTATTAATGGTCAAAGAATTGACTCTTAGGATGTGGAAGGACTATCCTATGGATGAGTCACAAAGACAATAGCCTCGAGAATAGGTAAGAACATAAAAAATATGCTAAGAAATATCTTAATAGTAGGTGAGATGTAAAAGGATATCTTAATGGTAGATGAGATATAAAAAGATGTCTTAATGATAGGTTGGATGAATATAAGAGAAAATAGATGGAAGTTATCTATTAGGGCAGCAACCTATAAGTAAAAGAAGTTGGAAGTGAGAATTATCTTATTCCATACTTCATTTTGTGTGCAATCTTAGCTGATGCTAAGTATTGGAACTTCTTAGTTCTTTTTCTTTAATATCTTTGATGATTAGAAATCTATTTAAAGTAATATTCTTTATTTGATAATTTATTTTATTTTTATTATTATCTATTTATCTCAATACTTCCACTTTATTATAGGCCATATTAAAGAAAGAAAAATTAAAAACCACAATACTTAATATCAGCAAGGTTGTACATAAAGAGAAATCTGGAGTAAGATGATTCTCACTTCCAATACCTATTACTTATATGTGGTGGTTGCTACCCTAAAAAACATCTTCCACTCTATGACTTTTATATACATGCATCTTGAATCCTTTGACATGTATCTCTAGGATATATAATGATCTTAGGATCTTTTGATATCTTATGTACCACGAAGGTATTCTATGCAATGTACTAATTATTCTTATGTAATCTTTTGAATATTCTCTAGTTGATATTTTATCTTCTTGACTTTGACTCTTTGCTCTTAGTTGTATCTTATGTCTATAGGATGTCCTTTCCATATACTAAGAATCAATCTTTTAACCATTAATAATCTACCTAAAATAATATATTTTATTAGATAATTTTTTTTTTACTATTTATATCAATAAGCCAAAGGTATTCAATCTAATGCCTTTGTTAATATGTGATGCCTATCCTTCACTAATACCTATGTCAATAAATTAATAAACATATCTTTTGTAGCACAATATTCCATGTCAATCACTCCTATTTCAATCTTCTCTCATATAAAGTGATATTGAATGTTAATGTGCTTGATTTTCAAATGATGCTTTTGATTTTTTGTAAAAGCAAAGAAGCCTTGATTGTCACACTTTATTAGAGTTGCTTCTAATTATATAAGTCAAATGTCCTCCAAAACTTATCTTAAACAAATTGCCTCCATTGCTCCATAGCTTGTTGCCATGTACTCCACTTCCACTATGGACCTTGTAATTATGGGTTGCTTCTGGCTAATCCATAAAATTGCTCCTATTCCAATAAAGAACACACAACAAGTTGTTGATTTTCTATTATTTGCATTCCTTGCCTAGTCTGCATTACAATAACCATGCAAAACAATATTATCATCTCCAAGGCATAATTTAAAGTCCAATGTGCCTTTTAAGTACCTCATGATCGTCTTAATGGTTGTCTAATAGATTGATCCAGCTTTTGACATGTGTTGACTTATAACACTCATTGCATATGTAAGATCTATCTTTGAGTCAACCATTGTATATATAAGTGAGCTTATTACTGTCTTGTATGGAACACCTTGCAATTCACCTTCAATTTTAGCAAATTCCACATCCATGAGCTTTATCAACTTCAAATTTGTCTCCAAAGGTATTAAAATAGGTTTGCAATCTTTCATATTCAATCGTTTCAACATTCTTGTATTATATTTTTTTTTATAAAGATAAATAAATAATAGTAAAAATAGAATAAATTATTTTATTTTTATTATTATCTATTTATCTCAACATTTATCTCAATAATTTCAACACTCCCACTTTCCTAATTGTCAAAGGCTTTCAAATCTAATGCATTTATCAATATTTGATGCTTATCTTTTACCAATGCCTTTCTCAACAAATTAGTAAGTATGTCTTCTATTGTACAATATTTCATATTAATTACTCCCATTTCAATCTTTTTTTTAATGAAATGATGTTGAATGTCAATGTACTTGATTCTTGAATGATATTCTAGATTCTTTATAAAAACAAGGCATCCTTGATTATCACACCTCATTGGAGTTGCTTCCAATTGCACATATCCAATATCCTCCAAAACTTGCCTTAACCATATTGCCTCCATTGCACCATGGCTTCTTGCCATGTACTCTACTTCTATTGTAGACCTTCTAATTGTGGGTTGCCTCTTGCAATTCCATGAAATTGCTCCCACTCCAACAAAGAATATATAGCCCATTGTTGACTTCCTATTATTTGTATCTTTTGCCCAATCCACATCACAATAACCATACAAAGCAATATTATCACTTCTAAGACACAATTTGAAGTCCAATGTGCCTTTTAAGTACCTCATGATCTTCTTGATAGTTGTCCAATGGATTAGTCTAACTTTTGACATGTGTTGACTTATAATATTCATCACATATGTAAGATCCACCCTTGTGCTAACTATTATATACATGAGTGAGCCTACTACCGCCTTGTATGGAACACCTTGTATTTGACCTTCAACTTGAGCAAATTCCTCATCCATGAGCTTCATCAACTTCAATCTAGAATCCAAAAGTGTTCTAATAGGCTTACAATCCTCTATATTGAATCATTTCAAAACTCCTTCAGTATACTTCCTTTCACTCATTGTGATGGTCTTCTTAGCATGATTTCTTATAAATTCCACTCCTAAATAATAATAAAGTTCTTCCAAATCAATCATTTCATATTTTTTTTCTAATTTTGCCTTCAATCAATCCATTATCTTGAAGGTATTAATTAAATTGATTAAATCATTTACATAAAGGATAACAATCATCAAGAACTCTTTTGATTGTATTACATACATAGAATGGTCAACCTCACTCCTTACAAATCCCTCATTAATAAAGAATGTGTCAATTCTTTGATACCATATCCTTGATGATTGCTTGAGTCTATACAAGGATTTCTTTAACTTACAAATAAGATATTGCTTGCCTACTTCAACAAATCTTTGAAGTTGATCCATATAGATGTCTTCTTCCAACTTTTTATTCAAGAAAGCCCTTTACATCCATTTGATCCATTTCCAAGTCCATTGCTACCTTAATTGCTGCAATGATTCTAATGGTGGTGAATTTGGCCATGATATCATGTGGCGAGATTTTCTATCTGGGAATACATTGGATATCTAGTTGTAGAAAATTTACTTTTAGTTTTTTGATAAGATTCCAATATGTGATTTGTCCTTAATAAAAGGACAAATAATATAATAATATTACAAAAGATAATTTTTATTGGTAAAACTTTCTGTATTTAAATAGGTTTGTACAAAAAAGTTAAAATTGCTACTAAACCTTTTAAAACCTTATTCTTTAGCAAGGACTTATTTCTTTCCAAACTTTAGAATCCAATAACTCTTGATTCAATTATTCAATTTCTATAAAAATTTCTTTAAAGCATAGATAATTTCTATTTAAATTTTATTAAAAAAAAGAATCAATAATAAATTCACTTTTGATCATTTGATATCTTAAAAATTCTAACAAGTACTTAAAACACCTAAGCACTATTTTCCTCATATCTCACAAATCCAAAATCTTAATGCCATAAAATTTTTGTACATAGTCTTGTCATATAAACATATACACTCTTAAAAATTTTGAGCCAAAAATCTATCAAATTGCTTGAGATATAGCTCAAAATTTAACCACTAGTTAAATAGGGTCACTTACTGCCCTTAGCACTTATAAGCACTAATTTAAACTTCCATATCTCCTTCATCCTTGGTTGGATTTTATCAAGCCATATATAAAAAATATAGCTAAAAAAGTGTTTTTTTCAACTTTAGTTGCCAATCCTCTATTGCGTTTTATATGCATAGATTATGCTCAAAAGAGTGACACTAGGTACAATTTTGATACCTTAACTTTGAGCACTTATATTTCTTTCATAAAATGTCCAAACTACACAAAATTTGTACCAAAACCATATCCAAAAAATCAAACTTGCTGATCCTAGCCTTTGATTATTGACTCTCTCAAAAAAAAAATCCTAATATCTAATAAATCCTTGGGCAGCCACCTTGAAGTCTATTAAGCATGATTTTTGGCCAATAGGAATAGAGACTTCTATCATCCACCTCTATTCATTCACATGGATAGCCCAACTATCCCCTTTTATATTAAAAATTCATTTCTAATTCATTTTTTATAAGATTTATATAATGTATTTTTTAAATATCAAATAAAATAAAATAAAAAAGATCTTAAGGACCACCAATGTCTAATTAAGGTGATTTAAGATATATAAAAGTTATTATTAATATAAATCAACTTCAAAATTATTATAAAAAAGAAAATAAGATTATATAAATCTCATTAATAATCCTATTAAATGGATTCATTTTAAACTATTAACCTAATCATATCTTGTAGCCAATAAATCTATTGATATGGCTTTCACTTAACTCTATAATAAATTGTACATTAAATATATATATATAATTTTTTTACATGGTAGCTAAACCACAACATGACAACATGAGTAAATGTCTCATTAAAATCAATACTAGTAGCTTGTGAATATCATTTAATAACTAATCTTGTTTTATATCTCACAATATTACCTATTGCATTCCTCTTGGTTCTAAACATCTACTTACTATTGAAAAAATACAAGAAGCATAATACAAGTAAGTAGAAATCAGTAAGGTTGCATATAAGAAAAGTGTGGAATGAGATATATCTCTCTTCTTACACCTGTTACTTATAAGAGGTGGTTTTTGCCTTTAACGACAACACCCATTCTTTAACTTTTATATTCATCAAAGAATATACCAAGTATATCCTTTAACATCTTATCTTCTATAAAAATATGCCTTTGGTATATCCAATATGCCTTTAGCATATTCAATAAGCCTTTAATATATCCAATATGTCCATAGGATCTTTTGGCATCTCACCTACCTCAAATATATTCTATGGCATATACTTTATATTCTTATCTAGTATTTGGATTTTTCCTAGGATATCTTTTATCTTCTTGACTTTGTTTCTTTGGCCCTTGGCCTTCTTTTATTTATAGGATGGCCTTCCTACTTTCCAAGAGATAATTCTTTGACCATTAATAATTTATTTAAGATAATATCTTTTACTTGATAATTTATTCTATTTTTATTATTATCTATTTATCTCAACACTTTCATTTTGCTAATTGTCAAAAGCTTTTAAACTTAATACATTTGTTAACATATGATGCCTATCTTTTATCAATGCCTTTGTCAACAAATCAGCAAGCATATCTTCCGTTGCACAATACTTCATATCAATTACTCCCATTTCAATCTTCTTTCTAAAAAAATGACATTGAATGTCAATGTGCTTCGTTCTTGAATGATGCTTTGGATTCCTTATAAAAACAAGGTATCTTTGATTATCACACTTCATTAGAGTTGCTTCGAATTACACAAGTCTAATGTCCTCCAAAACTTATCTTAATCATATTGCCTCCATTACACCGTGGCTTCTTGCCATACACTCCATTTCTATTATAGACCTTGCAATTGTGATTTGTGTCTTGCAATTCCATGAAATTGCTCCTCTTTGAACAAAGAATATATAGCTTGTTGTTGATCTCCTATCATTTGTATTTCTTATCCAATCCACATTATAATAACTATACAAAGTAATATTTTTACCTCCAAGGCACAATTTCAAGTCCACTATGCCTTTAAGTACCTCATGATCCTTTTAAGAGTTGTCTAATAGATTGGTCCAGCTTTTGACATATGTTGACTTATAACACTCACCGCATATGCAAGATCCATCTTTGTACCTACTATTGCATACATGAATGAACTTACTACTGCTTTATATGGAACACCTTGTATTTGATCTTTAATTTGAGCAAACTCCTCATTTGTGAGCTTCATTAACTTCAAATTTGATTCCAAAGGTGTTCCAATAGGCTTGCAATTGTTTATGTTGAATCATTTCAATACTCCTTCAATATACTTCCTTTGGCTCATTGTGATGGTCTTCTTAGCACGATCTCTTACAAATTCCACTTGAAAACAATAGTGAAGCTCTCCCAAATCATTCATCTCATATTCCTTTGCTAACTTTGCCTTCATTTAATCCAACATCTTCAAAGTATTGGTTAAGATGATTAAATCATCTATATAAAGGATAATAATCATCAAGAACTCTTTTGATTGTATCACATATATAGAATAGTTAGCCTCACATCTTAAAAATCCTTCATTTACAAAGAATGTATCAATTCTTCAATACCATATCCTTTTTGATTGCTTTAGTCTATACAAGGATTTTTTTAAGTTACAAATAAGATGTTACTTGCCTTCTTCAACAAATCCTTGAGGTTGATCCATATAGAGGTCTTCTTCCAACTTTCAATTCAAGAAAGCCGTTGTCATGTTGTAAATCAAAATATAGTGTGAAAAACATAAAAGAATGCATTAAAATAAAAAGATTAAGATTAGAAGAAAGTTTGATAGAAAATTAGTAGTAAAAAGATACAATGGAAATTTACCTTGAAAAGTAAAATTTCTTCAAGTTAGTAAAAAGAAAAAGGTTGAGGAAGTGGAAAAGACATGGGCTAAGAGGTGTTTTTGACCAAGAGGATAAAGAAGACCAGGAGGGAGATGACAAGGAAGGGTCGTGAAGAAGAAGGAGGAGAGTTTTTTTGGAGAGATAGGGTTTCTTTTTGAAAGGCAGTATACATTTTTGTGTGTAGCAGAAGCTTAGAGAGGATTATAGGTGCGAGTTTTTGTGGTTTTGTAGTAGACAAGATAAGAAACTCATAGAAACAATTCTCATATCTTTTCATTAAGCATCAAGGGAGATATGAGTCGTGAAAGTTGTAGGTGTTTAAGACTAGGGCAGAGAGGGTTACAAACTTTCGGGCCTTGGTTCTTAGAAACCACTTACACTTTAGTGGCGAAATTTGTTGGGTTTTTGTTTCTTTTAGAATTAACTACTTTGTGTTAAAATCTCAAGTCAATATGACCTCTGAGCAAAGAGTTATGAGTGAAATTGTAACCAGTTTAAATGAAAAAAGAAATAGAGTGAAGGTAGGGTTGAGGGTTTGTATGGGCAGTGCATGTATGTGGGTTTTTTTGGGTATAAAGGGAGTTAGGAGACGAATTTGAGTGTAAAATTTGATGGAAATGATTTATGTAAGTTAAGGAAGAGATGAGTGTAAGTTTGATACTCATTAGTCTTATAAATAAAATGTTATGCTCTTTCAAAATGACAGGGGTCTATCTCCAAATCAGTGAAGTTTGAGAGAACATAACTTTGTAATCAGAGTAGTATTTTGAGTAAACTTTGTTGGGATTTGTAGATATATGAGTCTATTAAGTTGTGTAAAAAACTGATTGCTATTGGAGTTATATTCGAGGAGTTATGAGGAAAATTGTGGTCAGATCTAGAGTTGTTAGAAGGCAAAATTAAAGAAGAAGGATGGAACCTATAACTCAAGTTTGGAGAAGACTTTTGGAGCAATATTTGGAGGGTGTTTACAACATGATACAAGCTATAAGTCTACCAAATTTCAGCACTTAGGTCTTCTTTAATGAAGAGCAATGAAGATGTGAAGCAAAGGGGGTCCAGAATCAAAGGCAGCATAGAGGGATTACTTTGACAACATGGTTCTCTCTAACCACATGAGCTATAATCAAAAGGTTTATGGGGTTTGCTTCTTTACTCTCTTAAGTACCTTGTGTCCAAATTTTGCTTCAATTGATGTGATATCCTAGGATTTATGGGCAAAATTGAGGGCAGTTGTCTAAAGGCAGAATAGGTTAGGGTTAATAAAGTATGTTTTTATGTAAATTCTTCAATTTTATGAACTTTATGAATCTCATCTTGCACTTAAGAAACAAGAGGCAAAAAAGACCCAGTGTTTCTTAGGGCTAAGACTCTCACCACGACACCGTCTTCACATCTATTTGATGCATTTCTAAGTCCACTACTGCTCTAATTGCCACAATGGTTCTAATGGTAGTGAATTTGGCTACGGAAGCAAATGTCTCATTAAAATCAACACCAGCAACTTATGAGTATTTTTAAGCAACTAATCTTGTCTAATATCTCATAGTATTACTTGTTGTATCTCTCTTGGTTCTAAATACCTACTTACAACCACTTGAAGTGCGATTTGGTGGAAGTTGAGTCAATTTCCATATTCCATTGTCCATGAAAGACTTATACTCTTCTTCCATAGCCTTCTCTTAATTCAATGCATCCATGGACTTCATTGCATCACATAAAATTAATGAATCAGCAAAGAGTGCAACATTAATATGTCTTTTACTTACTTTAGAAAAGATGTGGTTCTTCTACCATTTACAAAGTAATTTTTTTTTCTCTTGTAGGATATCTCCTTTCATTTGAAAAAGATTCACCTTGATACATTCCATAGCCTCTTCCAATCTTCTTTTCTTTTAAAGCTTATTCTTTCTCATTTAATAGTTGGTCTTCTTCATCATCACTATCATCATCTTCAACTTCTTCATTGCTCATCTTATCAATTCTATATATTTTCTTGTTCATCTTCTTTGGCTCTTCATGTTGATTTGCAACTCCACTATCTTCATTGTCTTCATCTTCTTCTTCTTTCTTTATTGAAATTGAAGATGTGTCCACAAATCCACCATTACTCCCACTTGAATACATCTCCAAGTGCTCACAAGCACTCTTATGTTCTAAAAACTTAACATCACAACTTTTGATGATCTTCATAGAATCCAAACACATTAGCCTATATACCTTAGTACCTTCACAATATCTAAGAAACACACATTTTATATCTTTTGCATCAAATTTGGACCTCATACAATCTAGTACCTTTGCATAAGCAATGCATCTAAAAGTCCTTATATGTGAAACGCAAGGTTTTCTTCTATTCTAAGTTTCTTGTGGAGTCATTGATATGAGTGCATTTGTAGGACACCTATTCCTTATATACACTGCATTTATAATAGCTTCTGCCCAAAATTCATGCCCAAGGTTTTGAACATGAAGTATATTCCTTATCATCTTCACAATAATTTGATTTGTTCTTTCAACAACTCCATTTTTTTGAGGAATATAAGGAATGGAGGTTTGTCTTGCAATACCTTGAATCTTCAAATATTCATCAAAATGCTTTGACAAATTCTTACCTCCATTGTCTGTGAGTAACATCTTGATCTTATATTCACATTATATTTCTATAAGTGCCTTAATTTATTGATGTTGAGATAAATAGATAATAATAAAAATAGAATAAGTTATCAAATAAAAGATATTATCTTAGATAGATTGCTAATGATCAAAGGATAGTGTCTTTGTAAGTGAAAAGGCCATTTTATAAATAAAAGAAGACCAAGGGCCAAAGAGACAAAGTCAAGAGGATAAAAAATATCCTAAGGAATATTCAAAGACAAAGTAAGAATATAAAATATATGCCATAGGATATATTTGAGGTAGATGAGATGCAAAAAAGATTCTATGGACATATTGGATATACTAAAAGTATAATGGATAAGCCAAAGGTATAATTCCATAGAAGATAAGATGCCAAAGTATATACTTGATATATCTTTTGATGAATATAAAAGTCCAAGAATGAATATTGTTGTTAAAGGCAGCAACCACCTCCTATACGTAATGGATATTAGAAGAGAGATATCTCATTCCACACTTCTCTTAAACTCCTTAAATCTTGACAAACACTGATTTTTGGCTTTAAGGATGAAAATCCACACCTTCCTTGAATAATCATCAATAAAGGTGACAAAGTACCTTGCTCCTTCTATTGATGGCTGTTGCGATAAATAAGTAATAGTAAAAGTAGAATAAGTTTTCAAATAAAAGATATTATCTTAGGTAAGTTATTAATGGTCAAACATTGACTCTTAGCATATAGAAAGGGCATCCTATAGATATAGGATGCAGTCAAAGGAGAAGAGTCAAAGTCAAGAGGATAAAGTATGTACTAGGGAATATCCTAAAGATTAGGTAAAAATAATTAGTACATGGCATAAGATATCCTCGTGGAACATGAGATATCCTTGAGGTACGAGAGATGCCAAAAGGATCCTAGGATCATTGAATATCTTTGTGGCACAAAAAATGCTAAAGGATCCTAGGAGCATGTGTATAAAAGTCAAAAGTGGAAGAAGTCCTTTGGGACAGCAACCACCTCCTATAAATAATGGATGTTGGAAGAGAGAGTTATCTCATTCCACACTTCTTTTGTATGCAACCTTGGTGATATCTACTTACTTGTGTTTTGCCTCTTGTGTTTCTTCAATAGGTTATGGGTCCAAACATACTTTATTGTGCTATCCAAGTAAATTGAAGTTATTTTCTTGTTGTTGCTTTTGTGTGGAAAAGATCTTATGGAATTTTGTTGATGTTAGGATTTTGACATAAGGAGGTTCTGATTTTGACCTTATACATCTCTAACATTGCTATGTGCATTTTCTACTCTTTGGATAGTGAGTGTTAGACCTTTGAAAAAGACCTTGATAGTGTCTTTTGTGTTGGTAAAGTTGTTTCACATACCTTATGTATGTGATGTCGAAGTGACTTGAAAGAGTGAAAGAACGTGATTGTGAGGCATATGAGAGTATTCATACTTGTGAGAAGCTATAGAAATTGAGTTGAGAGTGTTTTGAGTGAAAAACCACTCATTTATTCATAAGAGGGCAATTTGAGATTTTGCTAGTGCAAAATTGTTTTGGTGATTTTGATCACATAGAGACTTCTATTTTCAATATTTTTTGATACACTACTCTTTAGACATGGCTTCTAGTGAGGGTGAAGATTTGAGAGTGATTGAGAAGTTAAGAGGCAGCAATTTCTACCACTAGAAGATCAAAATGGAACTTTTGTTGGCGTCTTTGGACCTTTGGGACATTGTAGATGAAAGTGAAGACCTTCCAAGCATGGATGTTGATATGAAGGAAAAAAAGTACTTCAAAAGACGTGAAAAGAAGGCTTTTGGCATGATTTCCACCAATTTGGATGAAGCCAATTTTTCACACATTATCCATTGCAATGGACCAACAGAAGCATGAAAGACTCTTTGCAATATATATGAGAGCAAGAACTTATCCAACATCCTCTTCATAAAGAAGAAATTCTTTACTTGCAAGATGGAAGAAGGTGAAGACCTTCAGGCTCACATCAACAAGATAAAGGCTCTTGCAAACCAACTTGCAATTGTTGACAAGCCTTTAGAAGATGGTGATATTGTTATGATCTTGCTCATAAGTCTTCATGAGTCCTATAACTATCTCATTGTGGCATTGGAGTCCATCAAGATAAAGGAGCTCACCATGGACTATGTAACACCAAGACTTATACATGAAGTGACCAAAAGGAAAGAAAATGAACATCAAAGTGAAGATTCGGCTCTCTTTTCAAAACAAGGCAAAGGTACCTATTCCAACCAACGTGACAATGTAAGAAGGAATGTGAGAACTTGCTTCATTTGTAGAAAATCAAGTCACTTTGCACAAAATTGCTACAAGGCCAAGAAAAGAGATAAAGAGAATGCTAACAATGCAAGTGATGAAGTTGGAAGAGATGACTATACATTCATGGCAAGTGAAGGCACTTCTATGGCTGCCATGTTCAAATGGATTGTTGATTCGGGTGCTACCTAACACATGACTCCATACAAGTATTCATTTGACATTTATGAGGCAATTCTAGCAACAAAGGTTTGGTTAGGAGATAATGGCATGCTAAAAACTATTGGAATTGGCTCCATTCTGGTGGAGATTGTTGTGAAGAATCAAACCAAGAGGATCAGATTGAAAGAGGTCCTACATGTACCAAAGATGAAGAAGAACCTTCTTTCGGTGAACAAACTTGTTTCAAATGGTTGTAAGGTGCAATTTGATGTAAATGGATGCTTTGTGAAGACAATGGAGGGAGATGATGTTTTAAAGGGCTTTAGAAATGGCAACCTCTACTTCATCAATTGCAAGAAGATCAATGGAATTGAAGTGGCAGCATTTGCTGATTTTCCACAAGATCAAGACAAGTTTGATATTTGGCATCGACGCCTTGGTCATTTGAATGCCAAAAGCATTAAGGAGCTTCAATCCATGGTAAGTGGCTTGGAGCTTGGTCAATTATATAACAATACTACAATTCTTGGTTGTAAAGGTTGTATATAAGATAAGCAAAAAAAAGCTTTATTTTCAAGTGGAGTTGCTACACGTGCAAACAAGTTGTTGGAGATTGTGCATTCGGATGTTTGTGGACCTATGAGGACGCCATCAATAGGAGGAGCAAGGTACTTTGTCACCTTTATTGATGATTATTCAAGGAAGGTGTAGATTTTCATCCTCAAAGCTAAGAGTGAGTGTTTTTCAAGGTTTAAAGACTTTAAAGCATTTGTGGAGAAGCATTGTGAGTGCAAAATCAAGGTGTTGCACACGGACAATAGAGGTGAATATATGTCAAAGCATTTTGATGAGTGCTTGAAGATTCAAGGTATTGCAAGACAAACCTCCACTCCTTACACTCCACAACAAAATGGAGTTGCTGAAAGAGCAAATCGAACCATTGTGGAGATGGCAAGGAGTATGCTTCATGTTCAAAACCTTGGACATGAGTATTGGGCAGAAGCAGTGGTAAATGTAGTGTATACAAGGAATAGATGTCCTACAAGTGCACTCACATCAATGACTCCATAAGAAGCTTGGAGTGGGAAGAAACCTTGTGTTTCACATATGAGGACTTTTGGATGTGTTGCTTATGCAAAGATACCAGATTGTATGAGGTCCAAACTTGATGCAAAAGGTACAAGATATATTGAAGAAATCCTTGTATGGCCTCAAGCAATCACCAAGGACATGGTATCAATGTATAGACACATTCTTTGTGAATGAAGGATTTGTAAGGAGTGAGGCTGATCATTCCATATATGTGATGCAATCAAAAGACTTCTTGTTGATTGTTATCTTTTATGTTGATGATTTGATCATCTTAATACCTTGAAAATGATAGATTGATTAAAGACAAAATTAAAAAGAGAATATGAGATGAGTGATTTGGGAGAGCTTAATTATTGTTTAGGAGTGGAATTTGTAAGAAATCGTGCTAAAAAGACTATTACAATGAGCCAAAAGAAGTATATTGAAGAAGTGTTAAAATGATTCAACAGGGAGGAGTGCAAGCCCATTGAAACACCTTTGGAGGCAAATTTGAAGTTGATGAAGCTTATGGACAAATAATTTGCTGAAGTTGAAGGTGAAATACAAGGTATTCTATATAAGGCAACAGTAGGCTTCCGCTGTCATACTGCATTTACGTGCAGTGTATAAAAATATTAAATATCTTGTATCTATTATTAATATATGTGTGAGTGCTAGAGGTTATTTTAGAAGATATTATAAGGAGAGGATTTATTATAGCCACTTAGTTAGTGAATTAAGATGGCTATTTATTTTGTTCCTACCTTATTATATCCTAGAATAGACTCTTTTGTAATTAGAAGAAAAATAAATGTTGTTTTATCTTTCTTGTTGACTTTTGAGGTAGAATGGACCTTGTGAGGGATAAGAAAGAAGAGCATGGGGTGAATAAGGCCCATCCAATAGGATTTGGCTGCCCATGTGAGCATCTCATAGTCTAATATGGAAAGAAAGGGAGATATACTCCTCTTGCTAGACCGAGGAAAGGAGGCAGTTTTGAGTGGTGAACTTTGGAGAGAGATAGCTCCGAAGAGATAGAAGCATTTGTAATGAAAATTGGTGGGTGTGTTCTTCAAGTTGTGAGGATTCTAGAACCTACTCACTTGCTTGTATTGGAGTTGTGAACAAAAAGTTATGCTTGTTTACAATAGGATTTGCTGCCACTAGATGAAGAGGGGCAGAAACTTCGAGCTGCCATTGCAAGTTTGTTTTCGACTCTTACTTAGTGAAATTTATAAAAAGTGTGGAAAATTATACTAGCTTTCTATCAAAACATCTCTTGTAGCATTTGGAGTTGAAGAGAGAAAGTTGTGAGCTTGAGAGTGGGAAAGGATTTGTTGCCATCCGATGAAGAGGGGCAGAGACTTTGTTCAACCACCCAAGTCGGACAATCTCTTCAAACTTTTTGATAATTTAGATTCTTATAGTAGCATGTATAAAATTTTTACAAAAACAAAAATCAATACATTTGGAGCTTTGATGAAAGTTTTATGAGCCGTGAAGTGTCAAAGAGGGCAAATTGTTACTAGGGTTTGAAGAGTAGAATCAACTAGCTACAAAATCTGGAGTTTGAGAGGCATGCATGCGAAATTTTAGAATAAGTTAGACAATGGAGTGAACTTTCTAAAAAGCTATTGCATGTCCAATTTGGAAAAGGGAAGTGATCACAACAAAGGCTGAAGTGAAGAGGAGCTTTGCTGCCTTTGCATTTGCTTGGAAATTTTAGTGCCTACTTCTTTTAGCCATAACTTTTAAACGGTAAGTCATCTATTTGTGAAATTTTGATATGTTTTACAATGGATTATTGGCTTTCCATAGGTTGAAAGCACGCTTGATTCGACTTTTGGATGAATTTTTAGTGATATATTTAGTTTTAGCTTGTTGTATAATTTGTATTCCTCATATGTGGTTGTATTTTGAGATATATTTGAATACATACATACTTTGCTTATACCTTTTATACAAGTATATATACTTGTATTTATATCAATTATTTATACAAGTATTTTATAAGTATTATATATAATATTTATATAAGTATTTGTACAAGTATTATACCAAGGATTATATATTATTTTATATAAATATTTATATAAGTATTATATAAATATTTATATAAGTATTATTCAAGTATTTATATAAGTATTATTCAAGTATTTATACTTTATATTTATATAAGACTTATACAAATATAATACAAGTATAATTTGAAAGCTTGAACAAATATTGTGCAAGTATAGAACATACTTGCACGGCTTCCTCTCATATTCCCTGCTAGTT
Organism: Physcomitrellopsis africana; assembly: GCA_036785485.1. Taxonomy (NCBI): domain Eukaryota; kingdom Viridiplantae; phylum Streptophyta; class Bryopsida; order Funariales; family Funariaceae; genus Physcomitrellopsis; species Physcomitrellopsis africana. The sequence continues at coordinate 161,818 of JAWRVF010000734.1, forward strand.
CTAGTAGCAGCTAGAAACCCGGCGTTTTTCCAAGGCGAATTCTTTCTACCCGACACCGCATGTATGCAATGGTTGGCATAAGGATGGATCTTGCATATGCGGTGAGTGTTGTGAGTCAATACATATCAAAAGGTGGACCAATCCATTGGGCAACCATCAAGAAGATCACGAAGTGCTTGAAAGGCACATTGGACTTCAAATTGTGCCTTGGAGGTGATAATACTACTTTGTATGGTTATTGTGATGCGGATTGGACAGGAAATGTAAATGATAGAAGGTCAACAATGGGATATGTGTTCTTTGTTTGAGTGGGAGCAATTTCATGGAATTATAGGAGACAACCCACAATTGTAAGGTCTACAATGGAGGCGGAATACATGGTAGCAAGCCATGGAGCAATGGAAGCAATTTGGTTAAGATAAGTTTTGGATGACATTAGACTTGTGCAATTAGAAGCAACTCCAATAAAGTCTGACAATCAAAGATGCCTTACTTTTGTAAAGAATCCAAAGCATCATTCAAGAATCAAGCACATTGACAATGAACATCACTTCATAAGAGAGAAGATTTAAATGGGAGTGATAGACATGAAGTATTGTGCTACGAAAGACATACTTGCTAATTTATTGCTTCCATTGCTGGATTTAGGGTCTCGACAGGCGGTTAGATTTAGAGTCTCAAGAGGCGGCTCATTTAGATGAATGTAGATGAAGTCTATGCATTTTGAATGTGAACTCTACTTATAAATAAAGGATATTGGAAGTGAGAGTTATCTCATTCCACACTTTTATTTGTGTGCAACCTTGATAATATTAAGTGTTGTGGCTTCTAACTTCTAGTTCTTTAATACAACCTTGCTGATTTCTACTTACTTGTATTATGCTTGTTATGTTTTTTCATTACAATGAAGTGTGACAATCAAAGATGCCTTGCTTTTGTAAAGAATCCAAAGCATCATTCAAGAACCAAGCACCTTGACTTTCAACATCACTTTATAAAAGAGAAGATTTAAATGGGAGTGATAGACATAAAGTATTGTGCTATAGAAGACATACTTGCTGATTTATTGACAAAGGCATTAGTAAAGGATAGGCATCATATGTTGACAAAGAATTAGATTTGAAAGCCTTTGACAATTAACAAAATGGGAGTATTGCAATAAATAAATAATAGTAGAATAAGTTATCAAGTAAAAGATATTATCTTAGATAAGTTACTTATGGACAAATATTGACTTTTAGCAAATAGAAAGGGCATCTTATTGATATAGGATGCGGTCAAAGGAGAAGAGTCAAAATCAAGAGGATAAAGTATGTACTAGGGAATATCCTAAAGATTAGGTAAGAGTAATTAGTGCATGGTATAGAATATCCTCGTGGAACGTGAGATATCCTTGACGTACGAGAGATCTCAAAAGGATTCTAGGATCATTGGATATCCTCATGGCATGAGAAATGTCAAAGGATCCTAGGAGCATGTATGTAAAAGTCAAAGGTGGAAGAAGTCCTTTGGGACAGCAACCACTTTTCATAAAAAATGGATGTTGGAAGGGAGAGTTATCTTATTCCACACTTCTTTTGTATGCAACCTTGATGATTTCTACTTACTTGTGTTTTGCCTCTTGTGTTTCTTCAATAATCCTCATTAGAAGCCATGTCTAAGGAGTAGTGAAAAAAAAAATATTGAAACAAGAAGCCTTTATGTGATCAAAATCACCAAAATAATTTTATACTAGCAAAATCTCAAATTACCCTCTTATGAATAAAAGAGTGGTTTTTCACTCAAAACACTCTCAACTCAATTTCTATAGCTTCTCACATATATGAGTACTTTCATATACCTCACAATTACATTCTTTCACTCTTTCAAGTCATTTTTTCATCACATACACAAGCTATGTGAAACAACTTCACCAACACAAAAAGACACTATCAAGGTCTTTCATAAAGATTATACTCTCACTATCCAAGGAGTAGAGAATCTAAAAAAAAATGTTAGAGATGTATAAGGTCAAAATCAGAACCTCCTTATGTCAAAATCCTAACATCAACAAAATCCCATAAGATCTATTCCACACAAAAGCATCAACAAGAAAATAACTTCAACTTATTTGGATAGTACAACAAAGTGTGTGTGGGCCCATAACCTATTGAAGAAACACAAGAGGCAAAACTCAAGTAAGTAGATATCACCAAGGTTGCATACAAAAGAAGTGTGTAATGAGATAACTCTCTCTTCCAACACCCATTACTTATAAGAGGTGGTTGTTGCCCCAAAGGACTTCTTCTACCTTTGATTTTTACACACATGCTCCTAAGATCCTTTGGCATCTCTCATGCCACGAAGATATCTAATGATCCTAGGATCCTTTTGGCATCTCTCGTACTTCAAGGATATCTCACGTTCCACAAGGGTATCCTATGCCATGCACTAATTATTCTTATATAGTCTTTAGGATATTCCCTAATACATACTTTATCCTCTTGATTTTGACTCTTCTCCTTTGACTACATCCTATATCCATAGGATGCCCTTTCTATATGCTAAGAGTCAATCTTTGACCATTAGTAATTTACCTAACATATTATCATTTACTTGATAATTTATTCTACTTTTATTATTATTTAATCGCAACACTCCTAGGATCCTTTGGCATCTCTCGTGCCACGAGGGTATTTAATGATCCTAAGATGCTTTTAGCATCTCTCGTATTTCAAGGGTATTTCACGTTCCACGAGGGTATCCTATGCCATACACTAATTACTCTTACCTAGTCTTTAGGATATTCCCTAGTACAAATTTTATCCTCTTGATTTTGACTCTTCTCCTTTGATCGCATCTTATATCCATAGGATGTCCTTTCTATATGCTAAGAGTCAAGTTTTGACCATTAGTAACTTACTTAAGATAATATCCTTTACTTGGCAATTTATTCTATTTTTATTAATATTTATTTATTGTAACAATGGCAAAGTAAGACATTTTATTCGAAATTATTACAAAGGTAAAAAGATGGAGAGGGAGAATGCAAATAGTATATAACATGAGTTCGGAGGACAAGATTATGCATTCATGGCATCAAATGGAATCTCTATGGCTGCCATAGCAAGATGGATTGTGGATTCAGGGTGTTCCAAGCATATGATACCTTATAAGTGTTCATTTGACACTTATGAGGCAATTCCAGCATCAAATGTGGTCTTGGCAGATAGTGGTATATGTAAAGCCATTGGAATTGGATCCATTATAGTGGAGGTGGTGGTAAATGAACAAATCAATAGGATCAGATTTAAAGACGTCCTCCATGTACCAAAGATGAAGCAAAACCTATTATCGGTGAATAAACTTATAATGGGAGGTTTTATGGTTTAATTCAATATGAATGGATGTTTTGTAAGAACCTTGAGTGGAAACATAGTTACCAAAGGCTTTAGAGAGGGAAATTTGTACTACCTCACTTGCAAGAAGGTGAATGGAGTGGAAGTAGCTGCATTTGCTGAGTTTATATCCAATGAAGACAAGTTGAACATATGGCATCATCGCCTTGGCCATTTGAACATGAAGAGCATGATAGAACTCAAGTCTATAGTAAGTGATTTAGACCTTGGCAAAACAAGTCAAAATCAATGCAACTTGTATGTGAAGGTTGTATACAAGGCAAACAACAAAGGGCTTCATTTCCAAGTGGTATAGCAACACGTGCTTCAAATTTATTAGAGATTATTCATTTTGATGTATGTGGACCTATGAAGACCACAAATATTAGAGGAGCAAGGTACTTCCTCACTTTCATTGATGACTTTTCAAGAAAGATTTGGATCTACATTCTTAAAGCTAAGAGTGAATGTTTTTGGAAGTTTAAGGAGTTCAAAGCACTTATTGAGAAACAAAGTGAATGCAAGATTAAGGTGTTACAGACGGACAATGGAGGTGAGTACATGTCTAAGTAATTTGATGTTTATTTGAAGAATGAAGGAATTGCTAGACAAACCACAACTCCATACAATCCACAACAAAATGGTGTTTCTGAAAGGGCAAATAGAACCATTGTAGAGATAGCAAAGAGTATGCTTCATGCTCAAAATCTTGGTTATGAGTTTTGGACAGAAGCTGTGGTGAATGCCGTATATACAAGGAATAGGTGTCTAACAAGTGCCCTTGCATCAATGACACCACAAGAGGTTTGGAGTGGAAGACAACCTTGTATTTCACATATGAAGACCTTTGGATGCATTGCATATGCAAAAACACCAGATTGTATGAGGTCCAGGCTTGATGCAAAAGGTACAAAGTGTATGTTTTTGGGATATTGTGAAGGTACCAAGGCATATAGGCTAATGTATTTGGATACTAAAAAGATCATCAAAAGTTGTGATGTTGAGTTTTTGGAGCATAAGAGTACTTGTGAGCACTTGGAGATGTGTCCAAGTGGGAGTAATAGTGTGTTTGTGGACTCATCTTTAAATTCAGCAAAGAAAGATAATGAAGATAATGAAGATGGTCGAGATGTGATTGAAGATGAGAAGAAGATTGAAAAGATGAAGGTTTCAACAATTGCTAAAACCAACAATAAAAGAAATGAAAGTGTTGAAGATGATGAGGATGATGATGAGGAGTATCAATCTTTGAATGAGAAAAGACAAGTTGTAAGAAAAAAGAAGGTTAGAAAAGAGCAAGGTGAATCTTTTTCTTCAAATGAAAGAAGATATCCTTTGAGGGAAAGAAGACCACTTGGTGAATGGTGGAAGAACCACATCTTTCCTCAAATAAGTGAAGAATATGCAAATGTGGCTCTTCTTGTTGATCCGTTGTCTTTGTGTGATACTTTGAAGTCCCAAGATGCAATCAAGTGAGAGAAGGCTATGGAAGAAAAGTACCAATTTTTTATAGACAATGGTATAAGGGAATTGACTCCTCTTCCACCAAATCGATCTAGTATTGGTTGTAAGTGGGTGTATTAGACTAAAAGAGATGCAATGGATGTGGTGGTGAGGCACAAGGCAAGATTAATTGCCAAAGGATACTCACAAGTTGCTGGTATTGATTTCAATGAGACTTATGCACCCGTTGCCAAATTCACCACCATTAGGACCATTGTAGCCATTGGCGCAGCAATAGACTTGGAAATACACCAAATGGATGTGAAGACAGCCTTTTTGAATGGAGAAGTGCAAGAAGACATCTACGTGGATTAAGCTCAAGGATTTATACAATAAGGCAAAAAACACCTTGTGTGCAAATTGAAAAAATCGTTGTATGGGTTGAAGCAATCACCAAGGGCATGGTACCAACGTATTGACACATTTTTTGTCAATGAAGGTTTTGTGAGGAGTGAGGCTGATCACTCATTGTATGTGATGCAATCTAAAGAGTTCTTACTGATTGTAATTCTCTATATTGATGATTTGATCATCTTGGATTACAATATGGAAGAGATGAACTAGATGAAGGCCATATTAGAAAAAGAGTATGAAATGAGTAACTTGGGAGAACTGCACTATTGCTTAGGAGTAGAGTTTATAAGAGATCGTGGCAACAAGACCATTACAATGAGCCAAAGTAAGTACATTGAAGAAGTATTGAAATGATTCAATATAGAAGAATGCAAGCCCATTGGAACACCTTTGGAGGCCAATTTGAAGTTGATGAAGCTCACGGATGAGGAGTTTGCCCAAGTTGAAGGTGAGATGCAAAGCATTCCATATAAGGCACCAATTGGCTCACTTATGTATGTAATGGTGGCTACAAGAGTGGATCTTGCATATGTGATGAGTGTTATGAGCCAACACATGTCTAAGGCTGGACCTTTGAATTGGACAATAGTAAAAAGAATATTGAGGTACTTAAAAGGTGCAAAAGACTTCAAATTGTGCCTTGGTGGTAAGAATATTGATTTGCAAGGATGTTATGATGCGGATTGGGCTGGAGATGCAAATGATAGAAGATCTGCAATAGGGTATGTGTTCTTTATTGGAGTGGGAGCCATTTCTTGGAATTGTAAGAGACAACCTACCATTGTAAGATCAACTATGGAGGCTGAATACATGGCAGCAAGTCATTGTGCAATGGAGGCTTGTTGGATAAGACAATTCTTAGAAGACATTGGATTAATGCAAATTGAAGTAACTCCAATAATGTGTGACAATCAAGGATGTCTTTTATTTGCCAAAAATCCAAAGCACCATTCAAGAACCAAACACATTGATGTTCAACATCAATTCATACGAGAGAAGATTGAAGATGGTATAATAGGTATGAAATATTATACTACAAAAGAGATGCTTGCTAATGTGCTTACAAAAGCATTAGTAAAAGATAGACACCACAAGTTGATAAAGGCATTAGGTTTTAAAAGCCTTTGACCAATAGCAAAGTGGGAGTGTTAAAGTATTTTAAGATAAATAGATAAAAGTAGAATAAATTATCAAGTAATGGATATTATCTTAGATAGGTTACTAATGGTCAAAGGATTGTCTCTTGGTGGTTGAAAAGGCCAACCTATGAACAAGGGTCAAAGCCAAGGGACAAAGCCAAGGGCCACGAGACAAGGTCAAAAGTGTTAAAGAACTAGAAGTTAGAAGCCACAACACTTAGCATCAGCAAGGTTGCACTGAAAGAGAAGTGCGGAATGAGATAGCTCTCACTTCCAACACCCTTTACTTATAAGTGGAGTTCACATCCAAAGTACATAGGCTTCATCTACATTCATCTAAAAGCCAGCCGCCTAACGAGACCCTAAATCCAGCCGCCTGTCGAGACCTTAAACCTAACCGCCTGTCGAGACCCTAGCCGCCATTTAATCCCTAGTTGACTTTTGACTGTTAGAAACTTACTATGGTTAAACTCCAAGTAACTCTTTCTTAAACTTTAACACTCCCACTTTTCTAATTGTCAAAAGGCTTTTAAGCCTAATGCCTTTATCAACTCATGGTGTCTATCCTTCACTAATGCCTTTGTAAGCACATCAGCAAGCATCTCTTTTGTAGTACAATACTTCATATCTATTATACCATCTTCAATCTTCTCTCGTATGAAATGATGTTGAATATCAATGTGCTTCGTTCTTGAATGGTGCTTTGGATTCTTGGCAAATGCAAGACATCCTTGATTGTCACACATTATTGGAGTTGCTTCTGTTTGCACTAATCCAATGTCTTCTAAGAGTTGCCTTATCCAACAAGCCTCCATTGCACAATGACTTGCTGCCATGTACTCAGCCTCCATGGTTGATCTTGCAATGGTAGGTTGTCTCTTGCAATTCCATGAAATGACTCCCACTCCAATAAAGAACACATATCCCGTTGTGGATCTTCTATCATTTACATCTCCAGCCCAATCCGCATCGCAATAACCTTGCAAATCAATGTTCTTACCACCAAGGCATAATTTGAAGTCTTTAGTACCTTTTAAGTACCTCAATATCCTCTTTACCGTTGCCCAATGCAAAGGTCCAGCCTTAGACATGTGTTGGCTCACAACACTCACCGCATATGCAAGATCCACTCTTGTGGCCACCATTGCATACATAAGTGAGCCAACTGCTGCCTTGTATGGAATACTTTGCATCTCACCTTCAACTTGAGCAAACTCCTCATCCGTGAGCTTCATCAACTTCAAATTTGCCTCCAAAGGTGTTCCAATGGGCTTACACTCCTCCATGTTGAATCGTTTCAACACTTCTTCAATGTACTTGCTTTGACTCATTGTAATGGTCTTGTTTTCACGATCTCTTATGAACTCCACTCCTAAGCAATAGTGAAGTTCTCCCAAATCACTCATTTCAAATTCTTTTTCTAATATGGCCTTCATCCAATTCAACTTTTTCACATTGTTAGCCAAGATGATTAAATCATCAACGTAAAGGATTACAATCAATAGGAACTCTTGAGATTGCATCACATACATGGAATGATCTGCTTCACTCCTTACAAACCCTTCATTCACAAAGAATGTATCAATCCGTTGGTACCATGCCCTTGGTGATTGCTTGAGTCCATACAATGATTTTCTTCAACTTACAAACAAGATGTTGTTTGCCTTCTTCAACATATCCTTGAGGTTGATCCATATAGATGTCTTCTTCCAACTCTCCATTCAAGAAAGCCGTCTTCACATCCATTTGATGCATCTCCAAGTCCATTGCTGCCCCAATTGCCACAATGGTTCTGATAGTGGTGAATTTAGCCACGGGAGCATATGTCTCATTGAAATCAACACCAGCAACTTGTGAATATCCTTTGGCAACTAATCTTGCCTTATATCTCACAACATTGCCCATTGCATCCCTTTTGGTTCTAAATACCCACTTACAACCAATAGAAGATCGATTTGGTGGAAGTTGAGTCAATTCCCATGTTCTATTGTCCATGAGAGATTTGTATTCTTCTTCCATAGCCTTCTCCCACTTCATAGCATCTGTGGACTTCATTGCATCACATAAAGACAATGGATCAGCAAGGAGTGCAACATTTGCATGTTCTTCACTTACTTGAGAAAAAATGTGGTTCTTCCACCATTCACCAAGTGGTCTTCTTTCCCTCATAGGATATCTCCTTTCATTTGAAGAAGATTCACCTTCATTTACTCCAACCACTCTTCCAAGCTTCTTCTTTCTTAAACTTTGTCTTTTCTCACTCAAAGGTTGATACTCCTCATCATCATCATCTTCAACATCTTCATTTCCTTCACTGTTGGTCTTAGGAATCAAAGAGACTTTCTTCTCCATCTTCTTTAGCTCTTTACCTTCATTTATGTCTCCACTATCTTCATTGTCTTCATCTTCTTCTTCTTTCTTTGCTAGATTTAAAGATGTGTCCACAAACACACCATTACTCCCACTTGGAAACATCTCCAAGTGCTCATAAGCACTCTTATGCTCAATAAACTCAACATCACGACTTTTGATGATCTTCTTGGTATCCAAACACATTAGCCTATATGCCTTTGTACCTTCACAATATCCAACAAATACACATTTTGTACCTTTTGCTTCAAGCTTGGACCTCATACAATCTGGTATCTTTGCATAAGCAATGTATCCAAATGTCCTCATGTGTGAAACACAAGGTTTCTTCCCACTCCAAGCTTCTTGTGGAGTCATTGATGTGAGTGCACTTGTAGGGCACCTATTTCTTGTGTATACTGCATTCACCACAGCTTCCGCCCAAAATTCATATCCAAGATTTTGAGCATGAAGCATACTCCTTGCCATCTCCACAATGAAAGGATCATTTTCAAAGAACTCCATTTCATATGGAGATAGCTGAGATTGTCTTGCCACTTTTTCAATTCAAAATGCTTTTTATGAAATCAGTCACCATTATTCCAAAGTAATTTTATGCCTTAAAACTCAAATGATCAATTTGATGTCCACACCTCCAATTGATGGTGTCTTCATAGGTCCACAAACATCTGAATGCACAATCTCCAACAACTTACTTGCTCGTGTTGCTACTCCATTTGGAAATGAGGCCCTTTATTGCTTGCCTTGAATACAACCTTCACAAGCTAGAGTCGTGGCATTGTTGTATGATTGACCAAGATCTAAGCCAACTACCATAGATTTGAGCTCCTTCATGCTTTTGGCATTCAAATGACCAAGGCGTCGATGCCAAATTCCAAACTTGTCTTCATCTTTTGGAAATTCAGCAAATGCTGCTACTTCAACTCCATTCACCTTCTTACAATTGAGAATGTAAAGGTTGCCATCTCTAAAGCCCTTTAAAACATTATCTCCATCCAATGTCTTCACAAAACATCCATTCATATCAAATTGAACCTTACAACCACTTGACACAAGTTTGCTCACCGAAAGAAGATTCTTCTTCATCTTTGGCACATGTAGGACTTCTTTCAATCTGATCCTCTTGGTTTCATTCTTCACAACAATCTCCACCACAATGGAGCCAATTCCAACAGCTTGTACCATGCCATTGTCTCCTAACCAAACATTTGTTACTGGAATTTCTTCATAAGTGTTAAAAGAACACTTGTATGGAGTCATGTGCTTGGTAGCACCTGAATCAATAATCCACTTAGACATGGCAGCCATAGAAGTGCCTTCACTTGCCATGAATGCAAAGTCATCTCCTCCAAATTCATCATGTGCATTGTTAGCATTCTCTCTGTCTCCTTTCTTGGCCTTGTAGCAATTTCTTGCAAAATGACCTGATTTTCCGCAAATGAAGCAAGTTTTCACGTTACTCCTTCTATTGTCACGTTGGTTTGAATAGGTACCTTTACCTTGTCTTGAGAAGAGAGCCGAGTCTTCACTTTGATGCTCCTTTTCTTTCCTTTTGGTCACTTCATGTGCAAGTCTTGCCGTCACATAGTCCATTGTAAGCTCCTTCAACTTGATGGACTCCAATGCTACTATAAGATAGTTATAAGACTCCGGAAGGCTCATGAGCAAGGTCATGACAATATCACCATCTTCTAAAGGTTTGTCAACAATAGCTAGTTGATTTGCAAGAGCCTTTACCTTGTTGACGTGAGCCATAAGGTCTTCACCTTCTTCCATCTTGCAAGTGAAGAATTTCCTCCTTGTAAAAAGGATGTTGGACAAGTTCTTGCTCTCATAAATGTTGCAAAGAGTCTTCCATGCTTCCGCTGGTCCTTTGCAATGGATAATGTGTGAAAAGTTGGCTTCATCCACATTTGTGGCAATCATGCCAAAAGCCTTCTTTTCACGTCTTTTAAAGTCCTTCTTCTCCTTAATACTTGCATCTATGCATGGAGGATCTTCACTTTCATCTACAATGTCCCAAAGGTCCAAAGATGCCAACAAAAGCTCCATTTTCACCTTCCAGTGATAGAAATTGTCACCTCTAAACTTCTCAATCACTCTCAAACCTTCACCCTCACTAGAAGCCATTTCTAAGAAGTAGTGTATCAAAGAATATTGAGAAAAGAAGTTCCTATGTGATCTAAAATCACAAATTTGCACTAGCAGAAACTCAGAATATCCTCTTGTGAACAAAAGAGTGATTTCTCACTCAAAGCACTCTTAAGTGATCTTCTAAAGCTTCTAATCAGTATATGCACTCTTATGAACCTCTCAATCAAGTTCTTTCACTCTTTCAACTCACTATTTAATGAAATGCAGAAGGTTAATGAAACAGTTTCAATAACACATAAAGACACTATCAAGGTCTTTCACAACGGTCTTAAACTCACTATCAAGGAGATAAGAACCCACAAAGCAATGTTAGAGATCTCTAAGCTTACAAATCAGAACCTCCTCTGGTCATAACATAAGCTAAGATCATATAAACTCTAACATTAGCAAATCACCATAAGACCTATTCCGCACAACAACAAAGACTTCATAAAACTTCTAAAACTCACAAGCAAATGTGAGTGGGCCCATAACCTGTTAAAGAACTAGAAGTTAGAAGCCACAACACTTAGCATCAGCAAGGTTGCACAGAAAGAGAAGTGCGGAATGAGATAGCTCTCACTTCCAACACCCTTTACTTATAAGTGGAGTTCACATCCAAAGTACATAGGCTTCATCTACATTCATCTAAAAGTCAGCCGCCTAACGAGACCCTAAATCCAGCCGCCTGTCGAGACCTTAAACCTAACCGCCTGTCGAGACCCTAGCCGCCATTTAATCCCTAGTTGACTTTTGACTGTTAGAAACTTACTATGGTTAAACTCCAAGTAACTCTTTCTTTAACTTTAACAAAAAGAATAAAGGATATCCTAGAAAATTTCTAGAGACTAGATAAGAATATAAAGTAGATGCCTTAGGATATACTTGAGGTAGGTGAGATGCCAAAGGATCCTAAGAGCATATTGAATATACTAAAGATATATTCACATAGAAGATAAGATGTCAAAGGATATACTTGGTATATTTTTTGATGAATAAAAAAGTAAAAGGATGAATGTTGTCATTAAAGGCAGCAACCACCACCTATAAGTAATACCTGTTGGAAGAGAAAAATATCTTATTCCACACTTCTCTTTGTATACAACCTTGTTGATACTAAGAGTTGTCGCTTTGAGTTTTGCTTTCTTCAATAACTTTGCACAAAATGCTACAAGGCCAAGGAAAGAGATAAAGAGTATGTTAACAATGCACGTGATGAAATTGGAGGAGATGAATATGCATTCATGGCAAGTAAAGGCACTTCTAGTACTTCCACATCCAAATGGATTATTGATTCACTTGCTACCTAACACATGACTCCATACAAGTATTTATTTGACATTTATGAGGCTATTCCAGCAACAAAGGTTTAGTTAGGAGACAATGGCATGATACAAGCTATTGGAATTGGCTCCATTGTGGTGGAGATTGTTGTGAAGAATGAAACCAAGAGGATTAGATTGAAAGAAGTCCTACATGTGCCAAAGATGAAGAAGAATCTTCTTTCGGTGAGCAAACTTGTGTCAAATGGTTGTAAGGTTCAATTTGATATAAATGGATGTTTTGTGAAGACATTTGATGGAGATAATATTTTAAAGGGCTTTAGAAATGGCAACCTTTACATTCTCAATTGTAAGAAGGTGAATGGAGTTGAAATAGCAGCATTTGCTGAATTTCCAAAAGATGAAGACAAGTTTGAAATTCGGCATCGACGCCTTGGTCATTTGAATGCCAAAAGCATGAAAGAGCTCAAATCTATGGTAATTGGCTTAGATCTTGGTCAATCATGCAATAATGCCACGACTCTAGCTTGTGAAGGTTGTATTCAAGGCAAGCAACAAAGAGCCTCATTTCCAAGTGGAGTAGCAACATGAGCAAGCCAGTTATTGGAGATTGTGCATTCAAATGTTTGTGGACCTATGAAAACACCATCAATTGGAAGAGTAAGGTACTTTGTCACATTTATTAATGACTTTTCAAAAAAGGTGTGGATTTTTATCCTTAAAACTAAGAGTGAGTGTTTTTCAAGGTTTAAGGAATTTAAGGCACATGTGGAAAAGCAATGTGAATACAAGATCAAGGTATTACGCACGGACAATGGTGGTAAGTATTTGTCAAAATACTTTAATGAGTATTTGAAGATTCAAGGTATTACAAGACAAACGTCTATTTCTTACACTCCACAATAAAATGGAGTTGCTGAAAGAGCAAATTGCACCATTGTGGAGATGGCAAGGGGTATGTTTCATGCTCAAAACCTTGGATTTGAGTTTTGGACGGTGTCGTATTGTAATTACTTTCAGTATGTAAAAATTAATTAAAATATATTATATATTTATGAATCTAGATGTGTGTTAGAATGGTTAGTAAGTTAAATTAAAAATGGTTGGTAGAAGAAACTTTATTTTATTTTATTTTACTTATTTTAATTATGGTATTTAAAAATTATAAGATCTAAATGTTTAGTATGAAGCCTTGAGAGAAAGTGGGGATTTAAGGATGAAAATTTAAGCTAGTAAGAGGCTAATTGGGAGGGATGAAATCAAGCCATGGTCGGATGAAGGCAAGGAATAGGGAACTTCATCCCTATTGGTCGAATACCATGCCCAATGGGCTTTAAGGAGGCTGCCCGCGACCTTAACAGGGGTTTTCGGCAACTTCAAAAGGAGGATTTGCAATTTCAGAGGTAGGGTTGTAAAGTTTAGGGTTTTGGATATAGTTTGAGAGGAAATTTTAGGCGATTTGGAGTTAGGGTGAAGAAGTTATACTTGTTCAAAGTTAAAGAGTGGATTTCATACATATTGTCACTCTTTTGGGGTTTTTCGGAGTTATACAGAGGCTTTTGGAGATCAGACGGTGCGGTTGGAAAGGTGATTTCAAGATCTACGTTTATTACGAAGCAATTCTTAAGTTTTGAGTTTAGACAAAGGAGATATGAAGAGTTGAAGACAGCGCATCTAATTCCAAGGCAGTAAGCACACTGTGTTGTTAATAGTTATGCTTTGAGCCATAACTTGAGTTTTTAGACGAATTTTTGGCTCACACTTCTTGGAGAATGTGAAATTTTGTGTTAACAAGCTATACATACAAATTTAATGGAATTTGAGCTTATAGTTTGTGAGATATAAAGAAATTTATATGTGGGTGTATAAAGACAAGGGTTTGAAGCGACTATTAGGATTTTCAAGATATCTCAAGATCCGCAATGAATTTGTAGTTGAAAATTTTTATAAAGGATGATAAGAATTCATCAGTACTTCATGTAAACATTTACCATGTTTGAATGGTCGGATCAAGAGATATGAGATGTTGAAGTTTGGGAAAATTTCCTTATAAAGATATATAAGGTTTTAGAGGATTTTATCATACTTTGGATGTTGTAGTTACTTGAGGCTTATGTATTTGATATAATTTCTCAAAAAAGAAAAATATATATATATATAAACTTTGAATTTTTTTCATTTTTGAAGCTTGATTGAGAAATTAGTGACAGCTAGAAGCCCAGCGCTTTCTTAAGGCAAATTCTCTCTACCCCGACAACGGAAGCTGTGGTGAATGAAGTATATACAAGGAATAGATGTTCTATAAGTGCACTCACATCCATGACTCCACAAGAAGCTTAGAAAGGGAAGAAACCTTAAGTTTCACACATGAGGACATTTGGATGCATTGCTTATGCAAAGATACCAGATTGTATGAGGTCCAAGCTTGAGGCAAAAGGTACAAAATGTGTATTTGTTGGATATTGTGAAGGTACCAAGGCATATAGGGCTAATGTGTTTGGATACCAAGAAGATCATCAAAAGTCGTGATGTTGAGTTTATTGAGTATAAGAGTGCTTATGAGCACTTGGAGATGTGTCTAAGTCGGAGTAATGGTATGGTTGTGGACACATCTTTAAATCTAGCAAAGAAAGAAGAAGAAGATGAAGACAATGAAGATAGTGGAGACATGAATGAAGGTGAAGAGGTAAAGAAGATGAAGAAGAAAGTCTCTTTGATTCCTGAGACCAATAATGAAGGATATGAAAATGTTGAAGATGATGATGATGAGGAGTATCAACCTTTGAGTGAGAAAAGACAAAGTTTAAGAAAGAAGAAGCTTGGAAGAGTGGTTGGAGTACATGAAGGTGAATCTTCTTAAAATGAAAGGAGATATCCTATGAGGGAAAGAAGACCACTTGGTGAATGGTGGAAGAACCACATTTTTTCTCAAATAAGTGAAAAACATGCCAATGTTGCACTCCTTGCTGATCCATTGTCTTTATGAGATGCAATGAAGTCCACAGATGCTATGAAGTGGGAGAAGGCTATAGAAGAAGAATACAAATCTCTCATGGACAATAGAACATGGGAATTAATTCAACTTCCACCAAATCGATCTTCTATTGGTTGTAAGTGGGTGTTTAGAACCAAGAGGGATGCAATAGGCAATGTTATGAGATATAAGGCAAGATTAGTTGCCAAAAGATACTCACAAGTTGCTGGAGTTGATTTCAATGAGACATATGCTCCCGTGGCTAAATTCACCACTATCAGAACCATTGTGGCAATTGGAGCAACAATGGACTTGGAGATGCATCAAATGCATGTGAAGACGGCTTTCTTGAATGGGGAGTTAGAAGAAGACATGTACATGGATAAACCTCAAGGATATGTTGAAGAAGACAAACAACACCTTCTTTGTAAATTGAAGAAATCCTTGTATAGACTCAAGCAATCACCAAGGACATGGTACCAACGGATTGACACATTCTTTGTGAATGAAGGATTTGTAAGGAGTGAGGCAGATCATTCCATGTATGTAATGCAATCTCAAGAGTTCTTATTGATTGTAATCCTTTACGTTGATGATTTAATCATCTTGGCTAACAATGTTAAAATGTTGAATTAGATGAAGGCCATATTAGAAAAAGAATTTGAAATGAATGATTTGGGAGAACTTCACTATTGCTTAGGAGTGGAGTTTAGAAAAGATCGTAAGAACAAGACCATTACAATGAGCCAAAGCAAGTACATTGAAGAAATATTGAAACGATTCAACATGGAGGAGTGTAAGCCAATTGGAACACCTTTAGAGGCAAATTTGAAGTTAATGAAGCTCACGGATGAGGAGTTTTCTCAAGTTGAAGGTGAGATGCAAAGTATTCTATATAAGGCAGCAGTTGGCTCACTTATGTATGCAATGGTGGCCACAAGAGTGGATCTTACATATGCGGTGAGTGTTGTGAGCCAACACATGTTTAAGGTTGGACCTGTACATTGGGCAACGATAAAGTGGATATTGAGATACTTAAAAGGCACTATAGACTTCAAATTATGCCTTTGTGGTAAGAACATTGATTTGTAAGGTTATTGCGATGCGGATTGGGCTGGAGATGTAAATGATAGAAGATCCACAACGGGATATGTGTTCTTTATTGGAGTGGGAGTCATTTCATGGAATTGCAAGAGACAACCTACCATTGCAAGATCAACCATGGAGGCTGAGTACATGGCAGCAAGTCATTGTGCAATGGAGGCTTGTTGGATAAGGCAACTCTTAGAAGACATTGGATTAGTGCAAACAGAAGCAACTCCAATAATGTGTGACAATCAAGGATGTCTTGCATTTGCCAAGAATCCAAAGCACCATTCAAAGACGAAGCACATTGATATTCAACATCATTTCATATGAGAGAAGATTAAAGATGGTATAATAGATATGAAGTATTGTACTACAAAAGAGATGCTTGCTGATGTGCTTACAAAGGCATTATTGAAGGATAGACACCACGAGTTGATAAAGGCATTAGGTTTAAAAGCCTTTTGACAATTAGAAAAGTAGAGTGTTAAAGTTCAACAAAGAGTTTGTTGGAATATTACAATATAGAGTTTAAACCATAGTAAGTTTCTAATAGTCAAAAGTCAACTAGGGGATAAGTGGCGGCTAGGGTCTCGACAAGCGGTTAGGTTTCAGGCCTTGACAGGCGGCTGGATTTAGGCTCTCGTTAGGCGGCTAGGTTTAGGGTCTCGAGTGGCGGCTGGTTTTAGATGAATGTAGATGAAACCTATGCATATTGGATGTAAATTCCACTTATAAGTAAAGGGCGTTGGAAGTGATAGTCATCTCATTCCACACTTCTCTTTGTATGCAACCTTGCTGATGCTAAGTGTTGTGGCTTCTAATTTCTAATTCTATAACATTTTGAACCTCTTAATCAAGTTCTTCAACTCTTTCAACTCACTATTTAATGAAATGCAGAAGGTTAAAGAAACAACTTCAATAACACATAAAGACACTATCAAGGTCTTTCACAATGGTCTTAAACTCACTATCTAAGGAGATAAGAACCCACAAAGCAAGGTTAGAGATCTCTAAGCTTAGAAATCAGAATCTTTTCTTGCCATAACATAAGCTAAGATCATACTAACTCTAACATCAGCAAACACCATAAGTCCTATTCCGCACAACAACAAAGACTTCATAAAACTTCTAAAACTCACAAGCAAATGTGAGTGGGCCCATAACCTATTAAAGAACTAGAAGTTAGGAGCCACAACACTTAGCATCAGCAAGGTTACACACAAAGAAAAGTGTGGAAAGAGATAGCTCTCACTTCCAACACACTTTACTTATAAGTGGAATTCACATCCAATATGCATAGGCTTCATCTACATTCATCTATAACGAGCGGCCTCTCGAGACTCTAAACCTACCCGCCTCTCGAGATCCTGTATCTAGCCGCCTGTCGAGACCCTAAATCCAGCCGCCTGTCGAGACCCTAATTGCCACTTAATCCGTAGTTGCCTTTTAACTATTAGAAACTTACTATGGTTTAAACTCTATATTGTAATATTCCAACAAATTCTTTGTTGAACTTTAACAAAATACTCATCAAAATGCTTTGACATGTATTCACCTCCATTGTCCGTGCGCAACACCTTGATCTTGCACTCACATTCTGTCTCCACAAGTGCTTTAAACTCCTTAAACCTTGACAAACACTCACTCTTGGTTTTAAGGATGAAGATCCATACCTTTCTTGAATAATCATCAATGAATGTCACAAAGTACCTTGTTCTTCCTATTGATGGCGTCTTCATAGGTCTACATTCATCCGAATGCACAATCTCCAACAACTTAGTTGCACATGTTGCAACTCCACTTGGAAATGAAGCCCTTTGTTGCATGCCTTGAATAAAACCTTCACAAGAAAGTGTGATAGCATTGTTGTAGCATTGACCAAGATCTAAATCACTTACCATGGATTGGAGCTCCTTCATGCTTTTGGCATTCAAATGACCAAGGCGTCGATGCCAAATGCCAAACTTATCTTGATCTTGTGGAAAATCAGCAAATGCCGCCACTTCAACTCCATTGACCTTTTACAATTGATGAAGTAGAGGTTGCCATCTCTAAAGCCTTTTAAAACATCATCACCCTCCATTGTCTTCACAAAGCATCCATTCATATCAAATTGCACCTTACAACCACTTGAAACAAGTTTGCTCACCGAAAGAAGGTTCTTCTTTATCTTTGGCACATGTAGGACCTCTTTCAATCTGATCTTCTTGGTTTGGTTCTTCACAACAATCTCCACCACAATGGAGCCAATTCCAATAGCTTGTACCATGCCATTGTCTCCTAACCAAACCTTTGTTGCTGAAATTGCTTCATAAGTGTCAAATGAACACTTGTATGGAGTCATGTGCTTGGTAGCACCCGAATCAACAATCCACTTGGACATGGCAGCCATGGAAGTGCCTTCACTTGCCATGAATGCATAATCATCTCCTCCAACTTCATCACGAGCATTGTTTGCATTCTCTCTCTCTCCTTTCTTGGCCTTGTAGCAATTTCGTGCAAAGTGACCTGGTTTTCCACAAATGAAGCAAGTTTTACATTGCTTCTTACATTATCACGTTGGTAGGAATAGCTACCTTTGCCTTGTCTTGAGAAGAGAGCCGAATCTTCACTATGATGCTCCTTTTCCTTCCTTTTGGTCACTTCATGTGCAAGTCTTGCCGTCACATAGTCCATGGTGAGTTCCTTGATCCTTATGGACTCCAATGCTACAATAAGGTAGTTGTAGGACTCGGGAAGGCTCATGAGCAAGGTCATGACAATATCACCATCTTCTAAAGGCTTGTCAACAATTGCTAGTTGATTTGCAAGAGCCTTTACCTTATTGACATGAGCCATGAGGTCTTCACCTTCTTCCATCTTGCAAGTGAAGAATTTCCTCCTTGTGAAGAGGATGTTGGACAAGTTCTTGCTCTCATAAATGTTGCAAAGAGTCTTCCATGCTTCCGCTGGTCCTTTGCAAGAGATGATGTGAGAAAAGTTGGCTTTATTGAGATAAATAAGTAATAATAAAAGTAGAATATATTATGTTGTAGAAGATATTACCTTAGGTAAGTTGCTAATGGTCAAAGGATTGACTCTTGGCATATAGAAAGGGCATCCTATGGATATAGGATGCGGTCAAAGATTAAGAGTCAAAGTCAAGAGGATAATCCAAAGAATAGGTAAGAGTCATTAGTGCATGGCATAGGATACCCTCGAGGTACGCAAGATGCCAATGGATCCTAAGGGACATGTAAGTCAAAGTCAAAGAGTGGAAGTTGACCATTAGGGCAGCAACCACCACCTATAAGTATCGGGTGTTTGGAAGAGAGAGTCATCTCATTCCACACTTCCCTTTGTGTGCAACCTTGCTGATTTGTACTCATACTTACTTGTGTTATGCTTATTGTGTTTCTTCAATAGGTTATGGGCCCACACACACTTTGTTGTGCTATTCAAATAAGTTTAAGGCATTCACTTGTTGTTGCTATTGTGTGGAATAGATCTTATGGTAGTTGCTGATGTTAGAGTTTGTATGATCTTAACTTCTTATTTGGCATGAGGAGGTGCTGATATTAACATCATACATATCTTACATCTCTTTGTGGATTCTCAACTTCTAGGATAGTGAGTTGGAAAGCATATTGAAAGACCTTGATAGTGTCTTTGTTGAGTTGTTGAAGTTAGTTGGACTAACATTCATTTTTCATGAGATTGTGATTTGAGAGAAAGATTGAAGTTGCTTGTGAGGTTCATGAGAGTGCTCATACTGATTAGAAACTTCAAAAGTTGAGTTGAGAGTGTTTTGAGTGAAAAACCACTCTTTTGTTCACAAGAGGGCATTCTGAGATTTTGCTTGTGCAAAATTGTTTTGGTGTTTATGAACACATAAAGACTCCTTTTCTTGATATTTTTTGATACACTACTCCTTAGACATGGCTTCTAGTAAAGGTGAAGGTTTGAGAGTGATTGAGAAGTTTAGAGGCAACAATTTCTACCATTGGAAGGTCAAAATGGAGCTTTTGTTGGCGTCTTTGGACCTTTGGGACATTGTTGATGAAAGTGAAGACCCTCCAAGCATGGATGCTGATATCAAGGAGCACAAGGACTTCAAAAGACGTGAAAAGAAGGCTTTTGGCATGATTGCCACCAATTTGGATGAAGCCAACTTTTCTCACATCATCTCTTGCAAAGGACCAGCGGAAGCATGGAAGACTCTTTGCAACATTTATGAGAGCAAGAACTTGTCCAACATCCTCTTCACAAGGAGGAATTTCTTCACTTGTAAGATGGAAGAAGGTGAAGACCTCATGGCTCATGTCAATAAGGTAAAGGCTCTTACAAACCAACTAGCAATTGTTGACAAGCCTTTAGAAGATGGTGATATTGTCATGACCTTGCTCATGAGCCTTCCCGAGTCCTACAACTACCTTATTGTAGCATTGGAGTCCATAAGGATCAAGGAACTCACCATGGACTATGTGACGGCAAGACTTGCACATGAAGTGACCAAAAAGAAAGAAAAGGAGCATCATAGTGAAGATTCGGCACTCTTCTCAAGACAAGGCAAAGGTAGCTATTCCTACCAACGTGATAATGTAAGAAGCAATGTAAAAACTTGCTTTATTTGTGGAAAACCAGGTCACTTTGCACGAAATTGCTACAAGGCCAACAAAGGAG